>JACXGM010006433.1:0-27124 GCA_016801145.1 Umbra pygmaea | reverse complement strand
TTGTAATCGTAGCAAAAGGTGGTGCTACAAAGTATTAACTTAAGCTGAATAATTTTGCACACCCAATGTTTCAGCTTTTTGTTTATTAAAAAAGTTTGAAATATCCAATAAATTTCGTTCCACTTCATGATTGTGTCCCACTTGTTGTTGATTTTTCACAAAACGTACAGTTTCATATCTTTATGTTTGAAGCCTGAAATGTGGTAAAAGATCGAAAAGTTCAAGGGGGCCAATTACTTTCGCAAGGCACTGTATATGGACACCAAACCATCACACATATTATCTTATTGGATATCCCATTCCAAAACCATGGGTATTAACATGGAGTTGGCATTCCACAAGATGAGTGTGTCAGTGGGAATATGTGCCCATTCAGCCAAAAGAGCATTATCGAGGTTGGGTTCTGATGTTGGAAGAGAAGGCCTAGCTTACAATCAACCATTGCAATTCATCCCAAGGGTATTCAATGGGTTGCGATCAGCGCTCCGTGCAGACTACTCGAGTTTCTCCACACCAAACTCATTGAACCATGTCTTTATGGACCCGCTTTGTGCACAGGAACAGGAAAATACCTTTCCCAAACTGTTGCCCGGAATTCGGACAATTGTCAAAAGTGTCTGTGTATCCTGTAGCATTAAGATGACCCATCACTGGAACTAAGGGGCCTGGCCAAATCCTTGAAAAACACCCCATTATCCCTCCTCCACATTTAGTGCGGTTGTCCACATACTTTTGGCTATATAGTGTAGATAAACCTTGTATAAAGTATGTTTAATTTATTTTCTAAAAACTTCAGATCTTTAACGAAATATTCATTAGCAGAGGGAAAAATACAAAGGGTTGGAAAGCACTGTCTAAATTATTTTGACCTAAATGTAAATCCAAATTTTTAGTTTTGTATCCTTTCTGTCAGTTATACAAATGTTTAACACATTAACATACTACTTATACACTAACAGTCAGGCTATAATAATACTGTATATGCACTACCAATTGAATTATCCAATTACAGCCAAATGCTGAACTAAAATGCAGATCTGGCTTTGAGCAACAGATCTAGGTCATGCGCTTACAAATAATAAAGCCATATTACGGTATATTCAATGTTACAGTTCTACATGAGCACCAATGACCAATTTGCCTTTATCAGATATTTTCATTGATTGCCCAATTTTTTTTCCCCTCCTAAATCCCTCAAATCCTGCCTTGTCGGCAACTCTGCAACTCCTTGGACAGATCTGTGGTATGTGTGTGTGGTTCATCCAACCATATGTCGCCCAGTCGCCGATTATTTTCACACTGTGAATCCAACACGGAAGCCTTTAACCGGATCATGCACGGGATGGTTAGGTTCACCAAATATACTTCCGCGATTGAACCCAAAGGGGCCCGATCTGAACACAAAGAGTCATTGGAGAGCGACGTGGCAGAAAAGATAATCTGATTTATCTAACCCAAATCCTGGGCAGTGCTATGACAATTTGCGTTGCCTTATGCAAGAGGTCCGGGTAAAGTCAGAGAACCCATAGTCAGGCTCGGCCTCTGAATTGCATTGTGATGACCACCTGATTTCTATGTTGTTTATTCCATAAATATTGTATATTATCAATAAGCACTTACACATTCCCAAAAATACTGCAACACTGCCCTCATCAACCCTCTCTAGAACCGTCAACTGTATGTTTGACATTATAAGTTGTCACGCAGAAATGTCTGTTATAGCGATGAAAGAAGACCAAAAAGAATGCAAGTCACCAAAGTTGGTAAATTTTTGCAAATAAGAGTTTTTGAGATGGTATGCCTCCAGCCTGACACCTGGAAAATAAAGTCTGCCCCTTTTTCACCATGACCCCTCCCATCTCTAGAAACAAGCTGCATGAGTCATTAAAAAACCAAAGGGCTTACATAATGAACTGGGGCTGCATGCCTCCAAGACAAGGAGCTAGCATAGGAGAAGAAAACAGACCCAACCACCTTACACCTCCAAGTACAATGATAACCACCACCTTACACCTTCTTCTGCGGGAAAGTGGAACGCCTCAATACTGGAAACAAACAAGGCTCGGAGCTAGGAACAACAAAGCTAGGTGCAACAATTTTTTTAAATGTATACTTTATCAAACACAAACATTAATCATGCTAATGGGCATCCTTGTGCCTAGCCTTTTCAAAATTACACGATTACCAAAAAACAAGTGCTTTTCCGTGCCATTTAGCTGTGTGGCTATAGTAACTAGGTAGCACGAGTCACTGGCTGGCATTCTCCGACTACCCAAGAAAGTTAATAATCTCCCTTGACAAAAAGCTCTGACAGCCACATCTCGCTACTGATCAACATTGTGTCATGGCATTGGTAACAAAAATGCTAAAAAAAAAACCTGAACAAACACTGTTACTAGTAGATTTAGCTGAGTGCTACAGTAACTAGAGTAGCTAGTTACAGACACACACATAACACGCATTTACAGGAATAGGCATAAGCTACAAATGTCTCTCCCAACCATCCAATAATAGTTTGATGATGACCAATGCCTTTTCCAGCATATTGGAGCACATTGCCATAAGGCAAAAATGATAACTAAGTGGCTCAGGGAACAGAACATCAAAATCTTGGGTCCATGGCCAGGAAACTGCCCAGACCTTAATCCCAATGAGAAGTTGTGGTCGATGCTCAAGAGGCGGGTGGACAAACAAAAACCCACAAATTCTGACAAACTCAAAGCATTGATCACGCAAGAATGGGCTGCCATCAGTCAGAATGTTGCCCAAAAGTTAATTGACAGCATGCCAGGGCAGATTGCAGAGGTCTTGAAAAAGAAGGATCAACACTGAAAATATTGACTACCATAGTAACTACTGACAAAAGCAAAAAAAGGAACACTGAGGCAGGAAACTATGTGGAGACCAATACTTGTGTTATTCTCAGAACTTCTGAACACGACTCTACTAAAAATATTGCTGACAAATCAAAATACCACTATCCCACGTATTGCAACAAAAGAGAATCCCAACCTGGAGAATTACCATAAATCTGTGTTTAATATGAGTTTATAAAATCCTTTAAGCACGCAAGCACTCCAATAAAGAAGCCAAATTCTGTTCCCTATTCCATGTAATGCAACAAAGTAGAGTATGCTTTAGATGGATTAGCCAAATAATTATCATAAATTTGAGGTTCAAAGTGTTTCAAAAAATCTGTTTAGTATTCAGTTCGCCAAAACACTGGTAGATTACTGAGCGAAACTGAATAAGTATGTGAAGAACATCAGCAGAACAAATGGAGTTGTAGTTTTCTACAACTATATAACACTGAAAGTATTGCTGAAAGACATCCAATGCCTTTATAAAATAATCTGTGACTTACAGTGCAATTAGTATAACATGGCTGCATTTCAAAGTGAAAGAAAACATGACTACATTCATTTTCAGATCTCACTCCCCAGATACTGTATTGTTTTCCCTGCAAAATTTCCCAAAAAATTGCTGGTGCTGTCCTGTAGTCTTTTGGTCCAGATGCCAATGCTCCAGTATCTTTTGCCTGATGGTAGCAGAGTGAACAGTTGTGCTTTACAGTTGTAGGCTCTCGATGATGCAGCTATAGAAATTTGTGAGGATATTACGGCTCATGCCAAATCATCTGAGCCTCCTGAGTTGGAAAAGGCGGTATGTGCACTCTTCAAAACTGTGTCTGTGGGTAGGCCTTATCATGTCCTTGTTGATGTGAACCCTGAGTAACTTGAAGTTCTTGATCCACTCCACAACAAAATTATCAATGAAGACAGTGAAATGCCCTTCCCCACATTTCAGTTCCTTGGTGTTGTTGATGTTGAGGGAGAGTTTGTCAGCCTGGCCCCAAACTCTTTTTGAGAGTTTTTGCACCTCTTATTCAGACTGCTAGAATGTTCAAGTCTTTCTGATGTAAAGTTCCCAGCAACAAAGACTGGAAGTCGTGTTTAGTGATTGTCAATCTGATGTTCATAAAATGTGGGTTCTCATAAGCTATTTCTGTCCAAAAAAGTATGTATAAACACAAAAAAATATAATAATTCCAAAGTACCTTTGGTGCCATCTTTTTCTGTTCATCTTCCAGGGAGGCTGGTTCCACCACTGGGGTGCTAGGACAGAGAAGAATTTTCACCGGGAAGATCAGGATCTGATGTCATGTAGGGGTGGGATGCTCAAGACATATAGATTAGAGCATTTCCTGAAGTCAGGTAGAGGAGGATGCGCTTACTGCTCCATATGTAAACACTATGATGTTGAAGCGGATGCAAGCTTCAAGTGGAAGTCAGCATAAGAGTGTGTGACATGGGAGACTTTGAGAAGGTTGAACACCAGGCAAGCCATGGCATTCTAGATAGTTGAATGGGTTTTGGTGGCACATGCTGGGAGCCCTACCAACTCAGGCCTGGGGGACACCTGTAGTAAGAGCCTGAGGGACAGAAACAGATCTTTTTCACATTTCTGAACTCTAAAAAGAGGAGACGCCAGAGGCTGCTAATGCAGGATATATGCTAATGTGCTTCTATCTGTATAGACTTGCACTCTAGTCTGTTTCCCATGTGGGAGCCCTTCCTTTACATCTGCAGCACAGGGAGAGAGAGAGGCTTTTCTATTTGTAGATCCTCAGGTTTCGGGGCCCCAGCCTAACTGTGTGCTCGAAGAGAAGGGGCCAACACCACAGGATTACGAAGGGACAAACCCCTTGAAAGGTGCCTCAGAGGCACCCAGGGGGCTAGAAGGATTGGGAACAGGTTCCTTTCTGTTGTTTGACTAAAATCCTTGTTGTATCCACTACCTGTATAACAGTTCCACTGACACCACAAGACAATTATGCCAAAGGTATTGGAATAAGCAGTTGGATTTAACTATTCTGGTAAAAAAAGTAAGCTTCTTGTTTCGAAGCTCTACTGTATGTGCTATAAGGGCGTAGGAGCAGGGGGGGAATGTCCCCTCCAATATCAAAGGCACATAATTTGGTCCCAATGACAACTCATCATTGATGTGAATTGGTACTGAAAGCTCCACCTGATAAGTTAACTGTTGAAAAATCATCATCTGATTTTAAGTATTTTTTGTGACAGGAAGACACTCATGCGTAACCGATTCTCAACAAGATGACGTCAGCTCCTAGTTCTGACTCATCTATCTCCCTGGCAGGTTGGCCTCACACAGCTGTGAACGAGGTGGCTGAAAGGGCCTATCATCATCATCATCACAAACCCACCCCGCCGCAAAACAGGTGGGAATCAGTAGGGTCTCCCTGGAGAGACACGCTTGTGAGTTATGTAAGGTTCTGGCTGCAGATCTGGCCTTTCTCTGACCTTTCCCTCCAAGTCATCTCTGGCTATAATTTTCCTGAAGCTTCTGTGCAGATCAGTCTGTGTTATGGCTGCTCTAGATTCTATGCTGTTAGAGCCAACGCACTGTTGCAGTGTCATTTTCTGTGATTTTAGGGGGTTCTTTAAAGTAAAACAATGGCTTTGTTAGCAACGTAAGCCCCACCAGTATCTCTTATATTTTGGAGGAGCATTAAGCTATTGAGGATTTTGTTTTACAGCCATGGACATTTCACCTTCACATCCATCCATGAAATCTTCAACATGGCTGCTTTGCCAGTAAATTATTATTGTCAAGCTATTTATAATGCTTCTAAATACAGGGGTTCACTTCAAATTCATTTTGATGTAAAGCTACACTTTTCTTGCAGCATTGCATGACAGAAGTAGGTGCAGAGTGTTCTGTGTGTTGCATGTGTTGGATTTGTCAATATATATATATAATACCTATGCATCAAGTTGAATGCCAAATTGGCTTGGTGGAAATGGTAGCAACAGGTGAAATTGTATCTTCTGACAGGGGATCCACATGACATAGTGGGCTAAGTCGCTGCATTGCATGACAGTCTACATCATGATAGTAATAGGTTTATGCCTGACGATGGGTTTTCTGACTTTCCTCGGACCCCCTGCACAAGGCAGTGCAAATTGGCAGCTGTCCGGTATTTGGGTAAATCAGATTATCTGTCCTGCCACATCGCTCTCCAGCGACTCCTTGTGTCCAGATCGGGCGCCCGTGGGTTAAATCGCCGAAGTATAGTTGTTGAACATAATCATCCCGTGCATTATCTGACTAAAGGCGTCCATGTTAGATTTGCAGTGTGAAAAGAATCAGCAGCTGAGCGACATTTAGTTGGATTAACCATGTGTGTGCCCTTCGCCATCCCACAGATCTGTCCAAGTAGTTGCAGAGCTGCCAACAAGGCAGGATTAGAGGGATTCGGAAGAGGAAAAAAAGAAGGAGAAAAAAAATTGCAGAGAAAAAATTGCAAAAAATCCAAAAATGTATTATGCATGCACAAAAGTGGGTGGATTGACGCAGCAAGTGTGATCATGGCGTGCACCCCCTTTCAATTCTGTTACATACAGTGAACTTCACAACAAATTACTGGCAACTCTGAAACAATACTTTAAAAACATAAACAATATAATTATAGAGACAAATTCAAATTACCAACATGTGAGAAACACTGTAGTTTATTATTTTTGCAATGGAACCAACCAAAATCATACAATTATTTGACACAAAAGAAACTTCACCAAAATCAAGGTTCCATAATTATTGGCACTCCTTATTCAGTACTTATCCTCTGGCAAGGATAACAGCATTGTAACGTTCTAAAGTATGAGGAGTCAAATGCAGGAAGGTCTGGCATTATTCCTTTATTGTGGAATATACACAACAACCGCCAGAGAAGATGATGCAAATAAAGACAAACAATCTAATCAGCGTCCACTACTCGGTTACGCTTAGTATGCATATGGCGCAACAATCATGCACGGAAAAAACAAAGCATATATATGACTGAATACAGGAATATCCACCTTGTGGTAGATCAAGCAGCAAGAACAAAAACCCACAGCTCTTGATAGGGAGGAAGTCCTTATATCTGCAAGGACACAAACAGGTGGAATAGGTTAACCCTAATAAAGGAGCTGTGATGTCATCAGTTGCTTCAATAGGCAGGGGAGCTTGACCGTCTGATCTCCAAGCGCTTGTGTCTGTGTCTTGGGGTCATAAAGGGCTTTCTTCTGGCAACCCTTCCAAAGAGGCCACTGGTTGTGGAGATGTCGTCCGATGGTGCTTTTTGAAACCTGGAGACCCCAAGAAGCCACCAAGTCTCACAATTCATTCACAGTGATTCTTCATGATTTTGTTGCTTCTCTCACCATCCTTCTCCTTACCCCGGGGGTCAAAATGCATATGCGTCCTCTACCCATGAGGCTTTAAACTTTTCCATATCTTTATTTTTTATAATTGCCCTGACAGTGCTCAGTGATATATTCAATCACTTGTGGAACTTCTTGTAGCCATTACCAGATTTATGAAGGTCTTTGACCATCTGTCTCTTTTAAACTGCTAGCTCTTTTGTTTTCTTCATGGTGTTGGATGACAAAGGGAAATAGCATGTGTGTTACCTCATTTTATACCCTAGTGGAAGAGGAAGTGATGTAATGGCTCAATATAGTTCCTTATACTTAGATTAACTTAAAAAAGTGGAAGTGAAGTTCTGGTTTAATTTTGGTAGATGTTATTTACAATAATCTTTAAGGGTGCCCCATTGATTGTGAAACCTTGAGTTGGAGGAAATTGATTTTGAAACATTAATAATTTACAGTATTTCTAAAATGTTAGTATTTTGAGTTTTTCTCTATAATTATATTGTTTATATTTTTTTAAGTATTGTTTGTGCATAGCCAGTCAGGGGTGCCAATAATGTTGGAGCCCACTGTAGCTGCTGCTGGCTAAGCGTCCCAATTCCTTCACATTTTTCTTCTGATCAACATTACGATGTCTGCCTAACATTTCTGATTGACAGAATAAAATGACAGCATCATTACAGAAATAATGATGTTTCATAGACTAATGTAGATTGTAATCTACAATACATTATACATGCTGTAACTGGAAATTGCAGAAGAAGCTAAGTCTAAACATTGCCTTTGGGCAAAACAATTTGCGTTTAAATGTAATATTTTATATAAATAAATAAATATATTTGGTATCTTATATGCTAATGTTTGTCTGCACATCTGTAAAATGCTTCAGGGAATTTTAAGGAGTGTAGTGTTGCTTTAAAGAACCATTTTTAATATAAGGTACATTGTAGAATCAAGAGGCTCACTGGACTTAAAGGCACTCCTGCAAAATTCTGAAATGGTCCAGCACACTGAAGACGATTCAGGGGCAAACGGAAAGAGAGAACCTTTGCTGCAATGTCCACTTTTGAACAGTTACAAGTTGACACCCATCTTAACCTTGATGTGTTTAAGAGGGTTCTAGTTCCAGGTGTCAATTCACACAGTACATAATGTAATTAACTCATTTTTTCCATCAGTCACCAAAACCATAGACAGAATTTTTAATAAATGGAGAATACTTGATAGTTTTCAATGTGTTTTTGTCAATAAAACGGTCAAAAAATGATATATTACACAAAATCAATATCCTACCCTGCAGCAAAACGTTTTCCATTGGCACAGCATTTGTTAATTAACCATTAATTTTAAATGACAGAACAGTAGGAAGCATAGGCTAGGTAGACAGGCGGGTGAGACAGAGAGGAAGGGCACAGACAGTGGCTGAGCCGGGGTTCGAACCGCCGTTGGCGGGGCACATGTGGTCCAGGGTTGGAGGCTTAGATCACTACAACAACTCTGGCTCCCCCCTATTCAGTTTTCAAAATACACTTCTAAAAGTACAGCCTACTCCAACATTAATTCTGCATTCTCCATATTTAAAGTCAACAGACGCCAACTGACACTACCTATACCAACAAGAGTCCTCCTCTGGCTTATTAGTGAGTAGCACCTCTTCATCTTATTAGTGAGTAGAACCTCTCCATCTTATTAGTGAGTAGCACTTCTCAATCTAGAAAGAGCAGGATGCCTGTTATCTACAAGGGGTTTGTACACATTGTTATATTGGGTGACTATTCATATGATCAAACCATTAAAATTGAAGTTACTCTAAAGCACACTGTTCGAAAAAGGTGATGTCATCTCATCTAAAAGTGACCTCACCTTGTCTCAGACATATCACAACCAATCACAATCCCACTCAAATGTGCACAGCAAGTGGTTGTGGGAGCGGGATGTACTGCTTTCTCTGATTAAATTCTCTTGAACTCACCCTTACTGTGACTTCAAAACCAATTATGTGTTTGCACAGTCGGACATTTCAGCTGACAAAAGACATAAAATGGTTGATCATGTGACTGCTCACCCCCTGTAAGATTTAAAAAAGAACAGAAAAATTAAGAGAACATGCTAAAAAAAATCCTTCCCAATTGTTTTTCAAGTTGTTGTTCAAGTTTTCCAAACTAACCCTGCTACGTCCACAGCTTTCCGACCCCTCCTCATCAGATGTGGGATGATGAAGGGCGCTCACATGGTTCATCTAACCACATGTCGCAGAGCTGGCCCATTCTTTTCGGACTGCTTATCTAACACAGAAGCCTTTAGTCAGTTCATGTACAGGATGAACTGTACCTCCGCGATTGAATTCACAGGCGCTCGATCTGCACACAAGGAATTGCTGGAGAGAGACGTGGCAAGGTAGATTATCCAATTTATCTTTCCCATATTCCGGGCAGCACTATGCCAATTTGTGTTGGCTCATGCTGGAAGCCCGGGGAAAGTTGGAAAAGCCATAGTCAGGCAGTGACATAGCCCACTACGCTGACCCCCCATGATCAGATTTTGACCAAAAAAAGAGTTAAGAATCTGAGTCCACATTATATAGTCTTACTACTAATATGCATTAATTTAATGGCCATCAGGTTAATGGCCATGGGATCTGGGTAAGAAGGACAATTACATGTAGCACTAGATAAATATAACATTAGATGTAATAGTAGATAAAGCAGTAGATGTAACAGTAGATATAACAATAGATATAACAGTATATGTAGGAGTAGATGTAACAGTAGATGTAACAGTAGATGTATCAGTAGATGTAACAGTAGATTTAACAGTAACGTAGATGTACTGTAACAATAGAGTCAATGTAACAGTAGATTCAACAGTAGATGTAACAGTAGAGTAGATGTAACAGTAGAGTAAATATAACAGGAGATGTAACAGTAGATGTAACAGTAGAGTAGATGTAACAGTAGAGTAAATATAACAGGAGATGTAACAGTAGATGTAACAGTAAAGTAGATGTAACAGTAGAGTAGATGTAACAGTAGAGTAGATATAACAGGAGATGTAACAGTAGAGTAGATGTAACAGTAGAGTAGATGTAACAGGAGATGTAACAGTAGATGTAAATATAACAGGAGATGTAACAGTAGATGTAAATGTAACAGTAGAGTAGATATAACCAGAGATGTAATGGTAGATGTAACAGTAGAGTAGATGTAACAGTAGAGTAGATATAACCAGAGATGTAATGGTAGATGTAACAGTAGAGTAGATGTAACAGTAGAGTAGATGTAACAGTAGATGTAAAAGTAAAGTAGATGTAACAGTAGAGTAAATATAACAGGAGATGTAACAGTAGATGTAACAGTAAAGTAGATGTAACAGTAGAGTAGATGTAACAGTAGAGTAGATATAACAGGAGATGTAACAGTAGATGTAACAGTAGAGTAGATGTAACAGTAGAGTAGATGTAACAGTAGATTTAACAGTAGATGTAACAGTAGATGTAACAGTAGATGTAACAGTAGATGTAACAGTAGATGTAACAGTAGATGTGGCAGAGAAAACAACAGCTTCGTAAACGAAGGACAGGGAGGAGTGTGCTGTTTAATTTAATTCAGACATCAAACCATCTTTCAAAAGGTGAGTAAACAGTCTGGACTGTGAGGACAAAACCAGACAGACAGGAAGTGGTGCAGAGGAAGATGGGAAGGAGGGGGGATGATAGTGACTTTCAGACAGGAGGGCAGACTGATAAAACACAGGGAGAGGCAGGCTGACAGCATGCATTTTAGACAGCGTAGTGGTGTCAAATGAAATAGCAGATGTCTCTAGTGTGGTTACAGATTAATCTCACCCAACATAAACCTTACAGTAATATTACTTCATAAAAAAGTATAGTTCCTTAATCACACTTTTCTTCTAAGCCACACAAAACTTCTGTTTTGAGAAGAGGAAATGCCAGCGAAAATAGACACATTCATTGAACTAGATTCTATTTCACTGGGTATGCTATATTACCATAAAGTTTGCTCTGTATAACAGATGATTGTTTTTCTCAATTGTGACCAAATCAAAATAACAATCAGCCCAGCTTTAGTACAATAAACACAAACAATCAAACTCTCCAAGAGTTTTTGTAGGCAAAACATCCAAGGATACTTTTACTGACAGTAACACCCTATCAGCAAGTGACTGCTTCACTGACCAGAGCTATGAATGGAGCGCAGCCACAATTGAGGCTAGGGTTGCTAGAAAGGAAGTTATTATCTGAGGGGTGGTATTGCTCCCTAAAACAACACAAAATGTGTATTTGAAATGCTAGTATAGTGAAAAACCGAAACTCCAAAAATTGTGTGCTGACAATATGTGCTTCTGTCATCAAAACCACTCACTTAAACAAACGTGAAATGTAATTCTAAACTGAGGTATGGTAGGGCTCTATTGATAGAGAATGCAGATATTTACATATTATATATCCAGTCCAAAATGGAAAGTTTCTAATGTAGTTTGTTATTCAGAAAAGTCCCAGAATGCATCTTTAAAGAAGTAGTGTGTTACAAATGCAAATAATAACAGGCAGAATGTAGCCTACATTATCTAATTCTCTGTAGGCCTCAGAGTCAGAAGCATGCATTTTATTGTGTGAAATGTTTTTATGCATCATAAAACCAAATACAATACAATTTACACTCACCTATTTGGCATATGGTTTTACAGACCAAGTAAAAAATGTAAAGCCAAAATGTATATGGAAACATCTTGGGTAGGCTTGCATTTAAACGTACAATATGTAGTTTTTGGCCGCTAGGGGTCTCTCAATCAAAACAATAGCAAAAGAAGCAATTTTTTTGCTAAACTTGGATGACCTCGGGAAGTAGCGTGGGATCATGGGTTTTGTTATCGTCGTCAATGACAACCTTCCAATCTAGCGTCTCCGGGAGAAAAAATTGTTCACTGACAAAGTAATGTATTGTTAAAAAAATTATAACTTTATTCATGTTATGTTTGGCGGTTCCCTGGAACTTAGAACAACTAACGCAGTCAAAGGTTATATGACGCCATTGACAGAAGACAAAATGAAACGTCCCGTGTCTTCGAACTATATAACAAATTTCTCTGGGTTTGAAAGTCGGTGGAAACATTTAGGATAATGTAAGTACACAACTAAGAAATGTATATAATATAGGTATAGTGATGTTTGCTTTTTTAATGCAAAGTATGTCTTTTGTTATTGTTTTGGAAAACTATATATTGTACCTTTAACACCAAATACAACAAACAAATATCGTAAAGCTGATTGTAAAAAGTGTTTTGCTGGCACTACACAATGCTAAAATAGCCCTAAACTTAAAGAAATGACAGCCTTAACAGTCCCTCTAAACTTGTGCTAGAAGATGCACAGGATGGACAATACAACTTTGACAATTCTGGTAGAAAAAAACGAAGTGTACTCAGGGCAAAAAAAAAAACAGTTTTAAGGGAACATTGGACATGGGCCTCTAGAAAAAGCTAGCCCGCTCATTCCACACTTTTTCCAGACAGATAATTCAAGGTTTGTGCCCACTAGCGCCAATCCTCTGACGGTCCTGCCTTCTCTGACCTGTAATTACAGGCCGTTCATTTGATTTGTTCATTAGTTCATCCCTTTCCTCAGCCCAGCTTAACAGGAACCCCATATTAGTGGTTCAGGAATCCTCTCGCTCTACGTGCCAGGCTGTGGAGCAGGGTGGAAAAAGCAGGATGTGTAAAGAAGGGGGAGTGAAATGTTGAAAAAAAAATGGGTGTAGGGGCGTTATGGGCTGAAGGAGAGAGTTAAAACCACCATGATTTCACTCTTTACCCTGGCACTGCTACAGGAAACCTCTTTGCCCCTGGCCTGCCACAAGAAACCTCTATGCCCTGGCACTGCCACAGGAAACCTCTTTGCCCTGACACTGAAACAGGAAACCCGGGTTTGCACTTGGGCAAAGAAGGGAAATAACATCATGGTCTGACTGAGTGATTATACAATGGGTGAACTGCTTCCCTGTTAACATACTGTAACCAACGTGAAAAATATATGTGTTTATCTTACATGCTCCAATATGCAGTTTTTCCTCCACCAGAAACATCTACATGCTCAAAACAAGAAGACACTGATTAAAAAAAACTGTGTGTTCAAATTCTTACAGAAATGAAAATCACTCCTGACAAGCTGTCCCTCAACACTAGAATGTACTGCTAAAATATTCCTACAAATACACTAAAGTCTTCTTCAGCTCTATGTCTCACAAGCACAGTAAAGGCACATGCTAGTCATTTAGGAGGATTGGGGATTCATACCAGTGACCTTTCGGTTACGGGCCCAACGCTTTCACCGCTAGGCTACTTTCCACATTGCCATCTGTGAGTATAACAACTGCAACATTTCCCACGGCTACAGTATTGTCTGTGAAAATAATTCAACAGGATGCCCCTGTGAGTGAAATAAATATTTCAGTCAGCAAGAAGGAAAGGGAGAAGAAAGAAAAGGTATCTATAATAATACTCCTTGGGACATCTAAAGTCAGTTTTTTACATTCATCACATTCTGAGATCAGACGAATCCTGGTTTAACAAACTGTCATAGTAAGGGCTGGGTTGCATATCGGCCTGGTTCTTCTCTTCCACAGGAAAAGCAGAGTGCTCGAGTAGCATCAACAGATTGTGTCAGGAAGGTGACAGTGGCTACTCATCAGACATGCATGTATCACCTATGTGCTGGCCTATCACAGTCCCCAAAGCACTTCAGTCCCTACCCTGAACTACACCAATGCAAACACTGGTTGATGTCTCAAAGGGGTACGGTAGAGAGAAATGTGTTAATGTATGTATGCGCACGTGTGTTAAGCCAACAAATAGGCCTGGACTTACACAAGAACCAATCTAATCTACTGCTTTGAACTGTCATAATGATATGTGGTCATTATGGATTTGAGCCTTATAAATCGTAGGAGATTGAAGGCTCTTAATGGCAGATCATAAAGGATTATAATAAAAGATGTGGGATTCCATGACACTGAGCGATGACTCAAAGAACAGCACAGTCAGTTCTTTTACAGTCAGCGGTCAGAATGTTAGAAGATAACAAGCGATAGGCTACTCTAATGGGTGGTGCCTTCTGTAAAACGAACTGTTAATTCTGTGGAGTCACGAGTTTATGACCATGATTAACACCATCTAATAAAATTTAAAAATAAAATCTGGTATATTCAGAAAGCCTTAACGTTGAGATAAAATTGTAAATTGTTTGGTAAAAGCTACTGTTGATTGGTACACTTTTAAGACTTCTGGTCAGGGTGGAAAGAAAATAAGATACTGTATGTTATGGATATTCAGGATGCTTTAAATATTGAATGAACTTGAATGAAATAAGATAAGTTAGGTGCATTCTGGATACTAAAAGTGCAAAACAAGATAAATGATGCATAACTAATTTCAAAAGCAAATACTTTAATGAATAACAACACTTCCAAAACATACAGTATCTCACAAAAGTGAGTACACCCCTCACATGTTTGTAAATATTTGATTATAACTATTCATATGACAACACTGAAGAAATTGCTACAATGTAGTGAGTGTACAGCTTGTATAACGTTTATAGTGTAATTATAGTGTAAATTTGCTGTCTCCTCAAAATAATTCAACACACAGCCATTAAGGTCTAAACCGCTGGCAACAAAAGTGAGTACACCCTTTAAGTGAAAATGTCCAAATTGGGCCCAAAGTGTCAATATTTTGTGTGATCACCATTATTTTCCAGCACTGCCTTTAACCCTCTTAGGCATGGAGTTCACCAGAGCTTCACAGGTTGCCACTGGAGTCCTCTTCCACTCCTCCATGATGACATCACGAAGCTGGTAGATGTTAGAGACCTTGCACTCCTCCACCTGTTATTTGAGGATGCCCCACAGATGCTCAATAGGGTTTAGGTCTGGAGACATGCTTGGCCAGTCCATCACCTTTACCCTCAGCTTCGTTAGCAAGGCAGTGTTTATCTTGGAGGTGTGTTTGGGGTCGTTATCATGTTGGAATACTGCCCTGCGGCCCAGTCTCCAAAGCGAGGGCATCATATGCTCTGCTTCAGTATGTCACAGTACATGTTGGCATTCATGGTTCCCTCAATGAGATAAAGCTCCCCAGTGCGGGCAGCACTCATGCAGGCCCAGATCATGACACTCCCAGCACAATGCTTGACTGTAGGCATAACACTTGTCTTTGTACTCCTCACCTGGTTGCCACCACACATGCTTGACACCAAGTTGATCTTGGTCTCATCAGACCACAGGACATGGTTCCAGTAATCCATGTCCTTAGTCAGCTTTTCTTCAGCAAACTGTTTGCAGGCTTTCTTGTGCATCATCTTTAGAAGAGGCTTCCTTCTGGGACTACAGCCATGCAGACCAATTTGATGCAGTGTGCAGGGTATGGTCTGAGAACTGACAGGGTGACCCCCCCACCCCTTCAACCTCTGCAGCAATGCTGGAAGCACTCATTATGTCTATTTCCCAAAGACAACCTCTGGATATGACGCTGAGCACATGCACTCAACTTGTTTGGTTGACCATGGCTAGGCCTGTTTTTAGTGGAACCTGTCCTGTTAAACCGCTGTATGATCTTGGCAGCTCAATTTCAGGGTCTTGGCAATCTTCTTATAGCCTAGGCCATCTTTATGTAGAGCAACTATTATTTTTTATCAGATCCTCTGAGAGTTCTTTGCCATGAGGTGCCATGTTGAACTTCCAGTGACCAGTATGAGGGAGTGTGAGAGTGAGAACACCAAATTTAACACTGCTCCCCATTCGCAACTGAGACCTTGTAACACTAATGAGTCACATGAAAACAGGGAGGGAAAATGGTTACTTGGGCCCAATATGGACATTTTCACTTAGGGTTGTACTCACTTTTGTTTCTAGTGGTTTAGACCTTAATGGCTGTTTGTTGAGTTATTTTGAGGGGACAGCAAATTTACACTGTTATACAAGCTATACACTCACTACTTTACATTGTAGCAAAGTGTAATTACTTCAGTGTTGTCACATGAATAGTTATAATCAAATATTTACAAAAATGTGAGGGGTGTACTCACTTTTGTGAGATACTATACGCCTAGCTTAAAACAATAATGTGAATAAAGGATGTATGGAATATATAGCCTATTACATATAACCTTAGTGTTCATTAAAGGACAATATGTACACTATTATATAATGCATAGTAGGGAATAAGACTATATGTGTCAGAAATATTATTTCTTCAGAAATAATCTGGCAAAAATGCTAATTGGAACCAGAAATTCTGTCTATTTGAATTTGTCATTAAAATGAGTTAAATACATTCACCTGCAGAATGACTGGGAACCCTTGAAAATTATGAGAAATTATAGTACAGGCAATTAATCATATTGTATGCTTGAAAATATGGGAAAAACGCATTTATTTTTTTATTTTATTTTTACTAAAATCATATATTTTATTAGTCTTTTTCCTCAATCAGATACGTTTTAAAATTATTGTCAGCCCTGCGGTGTTAGACTAAGACATTAATTATTCCTGTATGGGGCACCGTGTAGATTAGAATATTACCCATGTAGAAACTATGTAAATTTCAGTAACAACAATCCAGTATCAAACGAAATATGTGTCATGTTTTCGCAAATTCCAAACATTGCATGCATTTAATAATATATCCTCCATTATGCAAAATTCTTAAAAAATCTTTAACATTCTGCAATATTAATGAACCAAATGTATTGAATGTTTAATCTGAAAGTTGCAACAGCCATTATTTCAACCACTTTCAACTAAAGCCATACCCTGGAAATCCAGAGTTCTCGCGAGAGCACAATTTGAATTTGCTCAGCAAGTTACTCTGGCACTGAGTAATTCTGCTTATTAACTATGCCCTTGTAGCCAAGCTGCACCAATCACATCGGTGTATCTGTAGGCGTGCCAGAGGCGTGTTAAACAGATGACGCCAGCGCTGCGACCTTGAAGTCGATTGGTCGAGGTCTGGCAGTAAGGGGCATGGCGTCCTCGTGGGGTTCCACTGCGGCGGAGTTGGAGCAGGAGTTGGCGGAGATAATTGAGCTGGATAGACTGGCACTGGAAAGGGAGACTAGGAGGACTACAATGCTGGTGGCGGGTTGTGACGGCTGTGCCAGGGGTGAGGTCGGCATGGAAGGGAGCTCGGATGGGAGTGTGAGTGTAGCTGGAGTGGCGGTAGGGTTTGAGGAAGCACGGTATGTTAAGAGGAAAAA
Source organism: Umbra pygmaea (assembly GCA_016801145.1). Classification (NCBI taxonomy): domain Eukaryota; kingdom Metazoa; phylum Chordata; class Actinopteri; order Esociformes; family Umbridae; genus Umbra; species Umbra pygmaea. The sequence goes on along the minus strand of JACXGM010006433.1, from coordinate 9,634 downwards.
GAAGCGGCCACGGAAGAAAGAGGGCGGTGAGAGTATTACGGGAGAGGGTGAAGGGCCGGCACTTGGTGGTGGGAATCTGGGGTAAAAGGTGATTGTGGAGTTTTCGGCCCCGACAGGTAAGCCGTTACACCTGGTGTCACTCACTGCGGCAATTAGGGAACAGGTTGGGAGGGAGGTGGATGCTAGGTGTTTGAGTGGTGGGAGGGTTCTTATTGTGGTGGGTAGTGTGGTGCTGAGGGATAAGTTGCTGAAGTTGGAGGTGTTAAATGGGGGTAAGGTGAGGTGTATGGTGCCTGGGAGTGCGGTGAAGGTGAGACGGGTGATCACGGGTATTCCGGAGGATCTGTCAATGGAGGAGCTAAAGAAGTGGTGTCGGGGGGTTGTGTTGGACGCGAGACGGATGGGCAGTAGGGCACTGGGTTTAGAGAAGGTGAGTTCACAGTGTTGTTGGAGTTTGGAGGGCCGTTGCCGAGTAGGGTGCACTTAGGGTTTCTTCATTTTTGGGAGGGAATATGTGCCACCGCCGCTGAGGTGTTTTAAGTGTCAGCGTATGGGGCATGTGGCGGCGCTGTGTAGAGGGCAGGGTAGGTGTGGTAGGTGTAGGAGTGCGCATGAGTATGGTAAGTGTGGGGTAGGGGACAAGGTGAGGTGCTGTAATTGTGGTGGGGAGCACAGTGCTGCATATGGAGGGTGTGTGGTTCAGAAGAGAGCGGCGGAGGCACAGCGGGTAAAGGTGGTGGATAAGGTCACGTCTGCGGAAGCAGTGCGGAAAGTAGGGGGACTAGGGGTAGGTGTGCAGGAGGAGAAGGAGCAGGTTCTGGGCCCGGTGTTGGAGGACTGTGTGGGTGTTCACAGTGTGGTGTTGTCTGAGACGTGTAAGCATTAGTGTGTGGTTGGTAAGGATTCGTTGGTGGTGGGCAGGGTTGAGTTTTTGGCGTTTCTGTGTAGTGTGGTGAATGTTTGTAGTCAGGTGAAGGGAAGGAATGCTAGGATAGATGTTGTGGTGGGTGCTGCTAGGGAGTTTATAGCTATTACTGACGTCACGGGGGAGATGGTTCACGAGCTGATGAAAGGGAAGGGGGAGGGTAGGTACTGTGGGGTGGGTAGTGGGCTGTATTTTAATTTCTAGGGTGGTAGGGTGTGGTGGGTGGTGTTGAATTGGGTGGGCCGTGACCGGCCTCACACTCCGGTACAGCTGGTGGCAGTATGTGCACCTATAGTTGTTGCGATCTGCCATTAACCCAACGAAGAAGAAAAAGGAGAAGACCTTGAAGTCATTAGTCAACATTGTAAGATCGCTATGGATAAACACCAGTTGTTTAAAATGACTTTGGCCACTACAATGAACGAGTTAGACTTGGCTTTTTGTCTAAAAGAGGAACAGAAGACGACACTCTAATCGTTCCTTTTTTTTTAAATGACGTTTTTGCTGTTTTGCCGACCTGATATGGCAAAAGTTGTATCTACCAGTTAGCTCCGTCATAGACCTCAACAGTCCCGGCCACAGCCAACTCCGGAAGTAAGAATACAATACATTTTCTCCATTGACAATTCGAGTATAATCCATAAAATCGTAACCGTCGATGGTGGATTTAAAACCAGCTACGACATGACTAAGCGATTGTATATGCTCATATAGATGCCAAAAGTACATGGGGCACCAACCTTGTTTTGAGATAAATGTATTTTATTTGCGATGTCTTGGATAAGTACTTCATTACCCACAATCCTAAACCAGCAGTGATGCTCTGATTGGTGGAAATCCATGTCATGGAGACAAACTCGCAGTTACCATGGAAATGTTTACTGAGCCCGCGAAAAAGCTTTGCATTTCCAACTCTGGCAGGCTGCCTGAGTCGTACGCCTGTGTCGTAGCAAAAAGTATGGATAGTTAAGAGAACTGTAAGTATGTTTACTGAGCTGTAGATTACATCATATTTCAAGGATGACATTGTGTAAGTGAAATTAGCTAAAGTTAGGTAATTTAAAGTAATGTAAAGGCGGAAAGATAACACTCGCAATGTTTTATGGGATGAGTAGTTCCTTTACTCGGAATAAAGAATATGTACACAGGGTTGTACCTTTGACTTTTTTGGGATTTGCGGTTCATTTTTTCACTCGAAATTAATTTTTGTATGCTTATGAGTCACGTCGTAGCTGGTTTGCCTAAGGCATGGTCTAAAACTGTTTATATACAGGTTTTTCCAGAAGTCAACGGGAGAAATGAATGGGAAATTTACTTCCGGAACCCAAGCTCTCTCGGATGAGGGGAGGGATTGTTGAGCTAGGTTGAGATAGGTTAACAACAATCAAATATAACGATGGGGTCCCTGCACCTTAAAGGATGAGATAAAAGGCTGTGCTGTAGGATGAAATGTAAAATAGGACTTAATAGGACAACATTTAGATATCTTGAGGTTTCATCGAAATGTAGACTAAATCTAAATATGGTTGTGAATCTTAATTTTAGCCAATAACCTGGTTGCTGCTGCCACTATCTCTCTTTTTTTGGTTGGCAGTCAGTTTTCCTGCAAGAGAAACTGCTAAGGACAGCTAATGGTGGGCAGAGGTTCTGCTGCAGTGAAGAAAAAACGGGATGTAATTCTGCCTTTCATTTGGCTGCTTCATACCTTTCACAATCTAGGTAGTAAATGTAGGTCCTGTCTTTTCTTTAAATCATTGCTTTTAAGGCATTCTGCTTAGATTGCAGCAAAGACAACATCTGTCTGTTCGTTACATTATTAGACATATCACTTACGCTTTAACCCTCAATTCCTTAATCTCTAACTTCCCATTACTCTTTCCCCCATTGGACCCAGAGCCTCAGTCCTGTCCGTCAGGCCTCAGTAGAGCAGGCAACCTGAGAGGGAGAGATGACTCAAGGGCCTGATGTTTATTTAAGGTGTCAATGAAGAAGCAGTGCTGTATGTGAGGGGCCAGACAGAGGGGGAACGTGGCTTCGGGCAGCATGCCAGCTGTATAGATGCTCCAGCACACTTACACTACGCTGACAACAACAAAGCATGGGCAAGTGGACACAAAGTGCTTACTCACATCTGCAGCTACACATTTGCTACCTTTCATATTCCCAAACGTGCACACCCGCTATCGGAGTGTAAAACGGAGCTTTAAGGGTGACAGCATTCCATTTGCAGAGAAGACTGGGGAGGCACACACACATTGACAAACGGATCTCTTTCTGTGTTACATGTATACAGACGCTTGCACGCACATGCTTATATGCCACTTGTCTACTGAATGACACCTCATTTTGTTCTACTTTCAGCCTCTTCGCAATCTGTGGAAGGGTGAAGGACATAAAGCTGTATCGGGTCATTACGCCAACATTTTCTCATTTCTTTTTGAGAGAGTGAGAAAGAAAGAGCTTGGGCGCTTTACAACAGCAGGATAAAACTGAGGGATTAGACAGGACTTCCTCTCTAAGCAAAGACTGCTAGCTGGCTATGGGCTTTGTGAGACCGGCTGTTGCATGGCGTGTGGGGTGGGTGCAGCAGAGCCTGTCACTGCCTGACAGGTCCATCCATAGGTGAAAGATGATTGATGATGAATATATACTCACATTGGATCTAAATTCCAGCACACTCCTGTGATTTAATCCCGCGTCCCTCATCAAACACATCGCCCTCACGAATTGATCTCATGCCTTTGCAAAACAAAACACTTCCTCTCTCTTTTCCTAAAGCCAATGACAAGCATGATGTAGCAGAGAAGGAGAACCTTCAAATCAAATTCAATCACATTCATTTTAAAAGCCCTTTTTACTATATCAGTTGTCACAAGGTGCTTTGACAGATACCCAGCCTAAATTCCCAATGAGCAAGCAACAACAAGTTGATGTACATTGGCTAGGAAAAACTCCCCAGTAAGTGGGACCTAGGAAGAAACCTAGAGGGGCCGGACTCAATTGTGTGGCCAGTGCTATTCTGGCTGTCCCAGGGTGGGAATCTGAAGGTACACAACCTATAGTTCTAAGGCCACATTGTTTATCAGTGAACGGTATATTACCTCTGTCACTTATTGGTTAATTACACCAGTATTCAACACTCTTGCCTTTCAACTACGCTTGAGGAAAATATTTGATGATTGTAATGTGACGGCGTCTCCGAATGCTTTTTATGTGAGCCACAGTCATTTAAAAAAATGTTTAGTCGGATCATGCACGGAAATATTACGTTTACCTACTATACTTCCTCGCTTGAACCCACAGGTGCCCCGATCTGGACACAAGGAGTCACTGGAGAGCGACGTGGCAGGATAGATAATCTGATTTATCTAACCCAAATCCCGACTTCACCCACTATGCCATGCAGACCCACCAAGACATGTACTTCTGTGTTTCAGAGATTAACATAATGTTAGAAGTGGACATAGAGTTTGTTTACCATCAAGCAGCACATGCTATCTCATTTTTATCAAACAAATAGTAATTGAATGCATTGAGTGCATTAGTTTAAAGTCAAACATTTTACCATCAAATCGGCTGGCAGCTTGTTTGGGTGAAGATGTTTACAGTTGAGCCGATTTGAGCAATATGCAACCCCATCCAAACTGTAATGCAATATATGGATGTTTTCTGGTACTTCAGGATATACATTTATTTAAAATACAAAAAAGAGTTAAGTATAGTTGGTGAATGCGTAATCCTTCCGCATATGTGCCGACTAAATCTTCCGCCATTGGACAAGCAGTGTGATAAGAAAAACAGACGGCTCAGCGACATGTCATTGAAGGAATCATGCGAGCGTCCTTTAGCATCCTGCACCTGTGAAGGAGTTCCCGACAAGGCAAGATCAGGAGGAACTGGTCATAATGAGGGTAAAATATATGCACAAAATATCGATAGTCCATAAGACACACTTTCCAAGCAACATTTTTGTTTATAATGAGGTGTGTACGTTTTAAGCAGCAGTAGTGTTGGATTTATTTGATAAAAGGCCAGGCCTTTTGACTTCCTAAACCATATAGCACACGGGGCAGTAAAAACTAACACTGTATATGCGTATTTAAAATGACAAAAATTGCTGAAAAGAAACCAAAAGATCACTGGACCATCAACCAGAAAGAATGTCATACTGACCTCTTAAAAAAGAATTCAGTATGCATCACTCACTACAAAGATTGAGGGTATTAGACTGCAATGGGTACTTTAATTGACTATATTCAAGAAAGCTCCAAAAAACATAAAAAATTGGTTTTGCAGTCAGCTGTGGTTTAAGTCCAAACAATGAACCTGAAAATATATTAAGTTGAATTTTCCTTTAAATGTCTGTGTTGTGGCGCCTCTTCATGGCGCAAAGGTTTAAGTCACTGGCCTGCAGTACAACAACAGTAGGTCATGGTGGCTAGAAATGTAGAATTCCGACAATGCCGTGGGCTCAGCATGGTGTGGTGTAAATTAGTACATCATTACCAGCAGTAAATGGCTACGTAGCCAGACTCCGGTCCCTTGTCACTTCGCTCTCTAGTGACACCTTGTGTAGCTCGGGCGCCTGTGTATTCAATTTCAGTTGTAGCGTTGACAAATGTGTAACATCTCACAGATGTATAATTTAAGGCTTCTGTGTTGAAAGAGTAATTGAATTGCTTGGTGACATGTGCTTGGAGGAAGTACAGTAAATGATTGATTTGGCAATTCCGCACATGCTAACAAGTTGCCGACCAGACAAGCCTTATTAAGGAATTTTTAAAGAAATGTGTTTTTCACCTATTGTATTTTGTAAATGCTTTGAAAATAAGAAAATATGATTTATTTACCTGGACTGCAATGATCCTGAATAGAAATTTAATGTTGATGTTAACAACCATGATTAACACTGCATTTCTTTACGATATCCTCAGCTAAATGATTTGATACGCAAACGTTGCCCTAGGTATTCAATCCTGTTGCTATCTTCATGCAGCATTGTTCTCAGTGAGAATATCTAGGTAGGTCACAGGCCTGCCTATAAGGTAGATGGAGGAAATTTGGCAAATCAAGGGCACACTATATTTTAGGAATTGCTATTAAACTGTGGTTTAGGCTTCAGGCATATTCACGAAAAATGGTATGGTAAAAGCACACATTTGAGACCAGCAATAATGGTATTATCACATAGTTATATTAATTGCATCAAATGAAACTACTAAGTTGAATATATACCAATCAGCCATAACATTTCAACCTCCTGCCTAAGGTCCCCTTTTGTCACCAAAACAGCAGCCACATAATGCAACAAACTGTGATGCACTGTGTTCTGACGCCTTTCTATCAGAACCAGCATTACCTTTTTCAGCAGTTTGAGCTACAGTAGCTCGTCTGTTGGATCAGACCACACGGGCCAGCCTTCACTCCCCAAGTTCACCAAGGAACCGTTCACACTTTGGGGGCACTGTGTCACAAAGCTCATGTCATCACAATGAGTTCACTGTACCCAAACGACCTCCACAGTCACCGGATCTCAATACAATCAAGCACCCTTGAGATGTGGTGGAATGGGAGATTGGAGATTGTGATAATGTCAATATGGACCAAACTCTCTGAGAAATGTTTCTAGGACTATGCCAGAAAGAATTAAGCTAGATCTGAAGGCAAAAGCATGTCCTACCCAGTAATACACAGTGTACCTAATCAAGTGGCCAGTGAGTAAATATGAGCTTGCATATCCTATATGAGCATTCATATCATGAATTTCCCATAGATATAGTAAATCATTCCCGACATTTTTAACATACTGAATAATTGGAACTGTGATTATTAATTTATTAAATTCTTAGTTATCAATCATTACCCACAGTTGTGTTGTGCTTAAAATCCTGTAGTGGATTTTGTAGTCCCCTTGATATGCCTTTATACAATCACAATTGAATCAAAATAAGTCCCCCATAAGTACGGCATCACAAAATCTTTATATCAAATAAAGACTTGTTTGATTTCTAAAATTAAGTGGGAGTAATTCCCTCAGTTTCCATCATGTTTTTCCTGACTACATAATAGCCGTACTAAACATGTGACAAGACTGGCACTTAGTGGTGAGAGACAGGATAACAATTTAAACTGACCAACTCACTCCAAATCAAAAACACTGACATTGACATAGTGCACACGAAGGTAAACCAAAGCTCGTCTCAATGTTGATTTCGGCATGTTACCAGGATATTAATCAAATAATTCTCTTGACCTCAATACGACAACATATAATCTTTGACTTTGCTAATATTGATAAAAATCAATCAATCACACAAGCACACAATCATGCATGCACCAAACATGTGTTTTGCTACTTGTTGCCAGGCCACCTAAATATATAGGACAAGGGGACACTAATTCATGTGACTCAGAGTGGTCCCACAAGGCTTCCTTTCAGTCAGATTATGTATGCAGCTCTGACATCAATAAACCTGTGTAATGGCACAAAATATTCTAATTTTGGCATTAAGCTAGCTGTATGTCTGTTCTCATATCCTAGTCTTCTATTGTACATGTGAGGGTAAGGTTTAGGCGAGTGTTTCAGACAGCCTCACCTTGGGCCACTTGGGGTTGAATTGACCGGCCTTAAGAGCATCGTCCAGGGCAGGCTGGTAGTGTCCCTGTTTCATAAGGACTGCTGTGCAATTGCTGTAGAGGATGTAGATGTGTGTGTCTGCTTTCAGGGCAGCGCTGTAGAGACTAACAGCAGCCTGGAAGTCACCATGTGTGCAAGCCTCATTGCTCTGTTGAACTCTGTCCATAAACTCCGCCTAACTAAGGCCATTGTCTTCCTCTCCAGTAACATGCTGCACCACTCTGCCAACTCTCCCAGAGCCAAAAATCGAACACTGGAGATAGAGGGCAAAGAGGTGGAGAAGATCCATGAAAAGTGCTTCTTCAATATGGTTTGAACTGCAAGTATTTAATTGTTAATTTCAGCATTTCAGAGGAAATTGTGTGTAATCATGTACTGCACACACACCACACTAATGTAATTCTATCAGAACATGTTATATATATTGTATACTATACATAAACTCACGGCCACTTTATTAGGTACACCTGTTCAACTGCTTGTTAATGTAATTTTCAAATCAGACAATCATGTGTTAACAAGTCAATGCGTTCAGGCATGTAGACATGGTCAAGCCGATCTGCTGAAATTCAAAAGAAGCATCAGAATGAGGAAGAAAGGTGATTTAAGTGACTTTGAACATAGCATGGTGGTTGATGCCAACAGCAGAAGATCACATCGACTGTCCGCTAACAGCAGGAAACTGTAGAAATTTGCATGGGCCCAACAAAATTGGACAATAGAAGATTGGAAAAACGTTGCCTGGAACGGTTTGTCTCAATTTCTGCTGCAGCTTTTAGATGGTAGGAATTCTGGCATAGAAAACATGAAAGCATGGATCCAGGTTCATCCCTTTATGATCAGCGTGTAACCATCCCAAATAGCCACTTCCAGCAGGATAACGCATCATGTCACAAAGCTTACATCCTTTGTTTGAGGATGCCCCACAGATGCCCAATAAGGTTTAGGTCTGGAGACAGGCTCGGCAGCTTCTTTAGCAGTGGTCGTTTTGGAGGTGTGTTTGGGGTTGTAATCATGTTGGAATACTGCCCTGGGGCCCATTCTCCAAAGGGAGGGCATCATGCTCTGCTTCAGTATGTAACAGTACATGTTGGCAGTCATGGTTTCCTCAATGAACTGTAGCTCCACAGTCCTGGCAGCACTCATGCTGGCCCAGACCATGACACTCCCACCACCATGCTTGACTGTAGGCAAGACACACTTGTCTTTGTACTTCTCACCTGGTTGCCACCATACACGCTTGACACGATCTGAAACAAAACAAATAAGTTGATCTTGGTCTCATCAGACCACAGGACATAGTTCTAGTAATCCATGTCCTTAGTCAGCTTGTCTTCAGCAAACAGTTTGCTAAAAGTTTGCGGGCTTACTTGTGCATCATCTTTAGAAGAGGCTTCCTTCTGGGATGACAGCCATGCAGACTAATTTGATGGGGTGTGCGGCGTATGGTCTGAGCACTGACACGCTGACCTCCCACCCCTTCAACCTGTGCAGTAATGCTGGAAGCTCTCACACGTCTATTTGGTCTTGTCGTCTTTATGGTCTTGTCCAACATGCTGCAGCTCAGTTTCAGGTCTTGGCAATCTTCTTATAGCCTATAGGCCGTCTTTATGTAGAGCAACAATTATTTTTTCAGATCCTCAGAGAGTTCTTTGCCATGAGGTAAATGTAGCCTATGACAAGAATGTTTTCTCTGGCTATCATCAAAGCCAGTTTCATGCAGAAATGAACAGAGAACAAGCCTTTCACAATACAAAAGATAGCTCCATCAACTAAAATTACATAAACTAACCATTTTCACTACATCTGTACAATGCACTAGTATATGATAAAAAGACATTTGAATATTAACATTTTTAATTTTTAATGACAACCTTATTTATTTTTATTTATTTAACCTTTATTTAACCAGGTGGGCTCGTTGAGAACAAATTCTCATTTAAAACGGCGACCTGGCCAAGATAAAGCAAAGGTGCAAGTACAGACAGTTACACATGAATACAAATACACAAGAATAACACAATGGGTCGGGTAAGGGAGAAAGATAGAAAAGTGCAGTTGATTGTGCAGTT
>JACXGM010006432.1:0-32759 GCA_016801145.1 Umbra pygmaea | reverse complement strand
AGAACAACTTGTGTGCTCAGGTTCATTGTCTTGCTGCATGACTTGTTTTTTTTTTAGATTCAGTTCACAGACAGATGTCCTGACATTTTCCCTTAAAATTCACTGGTATAATTTGGAATTCATTGTATTATCAATGATAACAATCCAACTTGGCCCAGATGCAGCAAAACAGGCCCAAAAGATGATACTACTACCACCACGTTTTACAGATTTTTCTGTTGTTATGCTAGAATGCAGTGTTTTTCTTTTGCCAAACATAACACATCTCATTTAAACCAAAATTTTTATTTTGATCTCATCCGTCTACAAAACATTTTTCCAATGGCCTTCTGGCTTGTCGACATGATCTGGAACAAACTGCAGATGGACAGCAATGTTCTTTTTGTGACTAGTGGCTTTCTCCTTGCAACACTGCCATGACCACCATTGTTGTTCAGTGTTCTCCTGATGATGGACTCGTGAACATTGACATTAGTCAATGTGAGAGAGGCCTTTTTTGGTTCTTAGCAGTTACCCTGGGTTCCTTTGTGACCTCTGGGACTGTTGCACACTTTGCTCTTGGAGTGATCTTGGTTGGTGGACAACTCCTGGGGAAGGTAACAATGATTGTCAATGTCCTCCATTTGTACACAATCTGTCTGACTGGATAGTTGGGAGTCCAAACTCTTTCGAGATGGTTTTGTAACCTTTTCCCGCCTGATGAGCATCTTCCACTGTTTTTCTAAGATCCTCAGAAATCTCCTTTGTTCATGCCATGGTACACTTCCACAAACATGTGTTGTGATGATCAGACTTTTATAGATCCCCTGTCCACTCACACCTGTTTGTCATCCCATGGATTAACTGCTTATCCTAGAGGTTCGCATACATTGTCACTCACAGATATGTAGCAATGGATCATTTTCATCAGTAAATAAATGACCAAGCATAATATTTTTTCCTCCTCATCTACTTTTAGGTTGTTTGTGAAAATCTGTTTTCTGTCATATTTATGCAGAAATATACAGTAGAAAGTCCTAAAGTTCACAAGCTTCCAAGCTCCACTGTACATCTCCAGATTGATTGAGGCGATGACCAAATATTGTCAGTATACAATAAACAACACCTGTAATGAGCTACAGTATAATGTATATCTTCATCATTTTGGCATTTGTTGAAACAAAAAAAATATTTGGTAACACTTTCTATGAAGTACATTTTATAATGCTTTATAATACTATCTATTAGGCATTATAACACTAACTATAAGTATTTATAATGATGTATAAGTTGTAATAAATACACATATTAAGCTCTATGTTGCTTTATAGATCATTATCTATAATAATGATTTATAAGGCTCTACTTTTGAGAAATGCATAATGTCTTATAACCACACTGATTTATAAACACAGATGAGTTTACCACTGGTTCAGTTTCTATATGAGTCCAGACTGACAGTGTTAATTGAACACTGGACAATTTGTTGTGTAGCAAAGAATGCGAAGAAAGTACTACAGTATGCTCTTGATATTTTGATATTGGTTTTGAGGTTTTTGCAGTGTACGTTCACAACATTGAAGTTATATAACCTTGTAGTGTATGTACAACACGTTTACAATTTTGAATTAAAAATATGTTTACTCTGATGTGTTTTGGTTTCACAGGGGAAAGTGATCAAACTTTACTGAACACCTACAAATACAAATTATACATTGATGTTTTATATCCAATTTAAGCCTGAGCATATTCATCAATAAGGTCAAATAATCAAGTGTATCACTTTACTTAGAGCCAACATTAAAACATTATCATGCTTCATAAAGCATTATAATACATTATATGTTATATTTTGGAATATTATAAACAACAAACATACACACAGTACATGTTAATAAAACATTATAATACATAAAATCATGTAGTGTTATAATACATTATTTTTTTAATATTATGCATTTTAACGATCTCATCTATGTTTATAAATCAGTGTGGTTGTAAGACACTATGCATTTCTCAAAAGTAGAGCCTTATAAGTCATTATAGATAATGATCTATAAAGCAACATAGAGCTTTATATGTGTATTTATAACAGCTTATACATCATTATAAATACTTATAGTTTGTGTTATGATGCGTTATACTTAGTATTATAAAGCATTATAAAATGTACTTCAAAGAAAGTGTTACTAAATATTTTTACTTTCCACTCTGAAGGCCTATGTCAAGAATCCACATGTGAATACACAAGTCCTCAAAGAGTTAGTGAAAGACTTATGTGTCTGGGCATCACTGACTTAATGACACTACTTACTCTCCAATTTACACTGAGGCCATGTGTTTGTGTCTAAAAACAACATTGACACTGAGCCAACACAGAATTGGTTGGGCCACTCAGGTTAGCGGTTGATACATTCACTGGTACTGTATGTTTCAGCTTTTGAGCTTTTTTTGCCAATTAATCTAGAATTCAGTTAATTATTTTATCCCATCAACCCCAGTTAGCCTGCTTTTATAACAGGAGTGTTCAAAACAAAAGTGATACAAATCTCAATTTATTGTTTTCAAAACAACTCAGCCTAAGGTTAGAGGAATGTATGGGGTTAGAAGAATTTGTTGGAAAATAAAGAATTGAGGAGCTCCGGCACAGACAACACAGTAGGAAGAGGTAGAGAGAAAAACAAAATGATAAATTGTACGGGAAATGCCCTCTGAAGTTTAAACTATTGTTTTTAAAAAGCAGCTGAAATTACAGACACACTGTCATCATAATCCTTAACACTGATCCATTGCCACTTTATAGTATTACTACTATATCATCAATGACCCCCCCGTCTGTTGTTGTGGAGGGGGGCTTAGCACTTGTTTGAAAATGTTTGGGATCAGACTGTTGACTTTTTTCAATGTTTGGGATCATCAGCCTGTTGACTTTTTTCAATGTTTGGGATCAGACTGTTGACTTTTTGGGTAATTGATGACATTCATTTCTTTGCAGGACAGTGAGTCAACCCCAACTCACATCAAACCACAAACTGCTGATCTGCAATATGACTTGAGGTTGACTAAAAATGGGCATGCATGATGACCAGAGGAAGCGTGACGGGGCCGTTGGCTGGGTCACCTCCTGTGTTGTCTCAGGCTGGGTGCTGCTTTATTGGACTGCAGAATGGAACCTTTAAATCCCAGTTAATCTGCACTGGGAATGGGAGAGTATGTGCTCACCGAGAGCTGGTCACTCTTCTCCAATATGTCACTATCTGATCATAAACATCCTGTTTATACTGACAGAGGCTGAGAGAGAGGGGGAGAGAGAGAGTGGCTGGCTGCATATGGGAAGAACAAGGGCTGAAGGATGAGTGGGGGTGAGGGGGATGAGGAAGAGGAGGAGAACAATGCATTGGATGAAGAGAATGTATGAATCATGAAGTCACAGAGACCACTGATGATGAGACAATGAGGGATGAGATGATACTCCTATCCAGGGTAACTGTGGGTCAGGACAAAGTAGGTCCTAGCGTGTGAAGGGTTGGTTGTTGGTTTAGGTAAACAGAACAGCTCACATACAAGAAACATCACTTTAACAGTTCTTAAAAAATAAACTTCTCACACTAACTACATGGTTTTTACAGTGCATTATTGTTGGACAGTTTTCTGGAAAAATATGTGGAAATTGGTGTTCATCTCTGTATATTGAGATTGTATTGCCCTCGTGTGGCATAATGTGGACTTGCAGACGTTCAGAATTCCGATTGTCTGAATTGCAGTGGCAAAAATGCTACTGAAACAGAGGTGTGAACGTAGGAGTATGCAAAGGTGGGAATTTACTTGCGTACAAGAATGCTTGAGTACTTTTCTGAGTAACTCTAATTTCATGTTGAATGATCAAGTTAATGGTTTGGGTTTGTGATGGTATGATTACTTCATAATAACCACATAGTCACAGGCCATTCCAACATGCTGTGTGAAATCACATGGTGACAGGTCACATATCACATGTGATCACTGAACATTTCAAAGTCAGTCAAATTTGTTTATTTGTCATATGCATCGGATAACATCACATCATCCTATGCAGAGAAATTCTTTTTGACAAGGCTCGACACATCTACACAGAGGCTTAAAAAGGTTATATACAATATAAAGAATTTTTAAAACGATAATAATAATAATAACAAAATACTCTATGTACTGAGCAGTGGTCCGGAGAGTGTACGACAGCAGAAGTAATAAATATTATAAAAATATGGCATGAAAAATTACTTTTTAAAGATGCATTGAATTCTGCTACATCCGATGTAGAGTGGATAAAGTGACCAGAGAATGTCAGGGCTCAAGAAATTATTTGTGATTGTGATCAATGTTCCATTTGGACCAAACCTAGGCTGAATTCATTCTCTATGTGGCCAAAATACAAATCATGTTTTGTTTTTGAATAGAACCTCTTCATAAAAACATGATTTGTCACAACATTGTTGGTTGGCAGGTTATTTAATAAATGTAATGTAAATTAAATCATTAAATGAGTTGCAGCTGTATGGAGCTAAAACCCTACCTCGGCTGTTTGGAGTTAAAACACTGTCTACTTACATTATTTAGTCTTATCACGATGTTTTAGTACAAGGGGATAGCTGGAGGACAAAGGAGAGGAAGATCAAGAGTAGTGATATCCGATGAATTAAGAGCTACAATTATTGACCATGTTGTGAACCATGGTCTCACTTGTTATTAACTCCTAGGTTCATTTTGGGCCGGAGTTGTCCTTTAAAACTACAAAACCATATACTTCCTGCCTGGTCTCCCTTCCTCCTAAACCACCACCTGTGACAGTTTTGTTTCTTAGTGTACACAATGTGATTCACACGAGCAGATTCAATATTTTTTACCTAGGCGTTAGAAATTGTTTTTACAAGTACAAATCTGTATTTTACAAGTACAAATCTTTATTTTAAGTACAAGTCAAACATTACCTATTTGTTTATAGTGTATTACACGTTTGCATAAATTTTTTTGCAAGTATCCGTTTATAGGAGACACTGACTATTGATACCCCTGCATAGTAAACAGTTCTACTGATGTATCAGCATAGTGAAAAGTCATAGTTATTTTGATGCTTCAAGCCTAGTAAACAGATGTCTTAATACCACAGCATAGTAAAAAGTTGTATTGCTACCTGGACATAATAAACCATTTAATTATACATTTAGCAGAGTGAACAGGTTAGTGAGGGTGTAGTGAACCGGTTAGTGAGGGTGTAGCAAAGAGGTTAGTCTCGACTCTAGATCAAAAGTTCAAAAGTCGTCATCTCTGTATTGCTGTGGTGAGTGCAGATCCTCTGAGGAACATGAGCTCTAAGGGGAAATGAAAGAGAAAGTCAGTTTTCCAGACAGCATTCAATGTAAGATAGACAGTAATGATAATAACATGGTCATAAATGTCTTGTACCTGTGTCTTGGTAAGAAAACATTCTTAAATTACATTTTTGATTTGGTCATCAACTGGGTGCCATGACGACTGATAGATGTGTATGTGGAGGGCGGGACGCGGTGCCTCAGGAGGGAGCGCTACCATGGGTCTGACAGCAGCAGACAGCAGGGTCTGGAAGAGAATTCACTGGGGTTACACACAAATCTCCATCTCTCACACACACACACACACACACACACACACATACTCACTGATACTTCTCCCGCAGGTCGGGCAGCTCTCTTGGTTTGGCTCTTCTTATCCTTGCAGCGTTTGTTCTGGAACCATACCCTGATGACCCGCTGGCTGAGCCCAGTCAGATGGCTTAGCTGGAGCTTGAGCGCTGCATCGGGCCGTGGGGTCTGGGAGTAGCAGGTGCACAGGATTCTCAGCTGAGACTCACTGAGGACAGTACGCACCCTCCCCCCTACACTTCTGCCCCCGTCCATGCACCACTCCCAAACACCACGCCTTCTCCTTGTCCTAGGTCCTGATACACGAGAATCAGAACAACACAAATATTTACCTTAGTGTACATGAACATAAATCAAACACATTTGAAACCAAACAGGTACAGTAAGTGCAGTCTTATTATCGTTTAGTCATAATCACAAATGCAATTCATGTTTATCCATCAGTAATTAACATGTATTGCTTGCAGACTTCCACTTCACAACCTTTTATTCTTCTTAGTGCAGCTCCATTATGGATCTGTTGCTCTGGCATTGTGTGCTCTGGCTGGCAGCACAGTCCTTGTGGCCCTAATGTGAAACTATCCCCAGGCATTAGCAATGAACCACAGACTGAGCAATGGAGACAGTCAGGGTGATAAATCTGTCCTCCTGCCTTCACAACCAGGTCAGAGGACAGTACCGGGTCCCCGCAAACTCTACACTTCTCAGCAAATAGTCTAACACACAAAACAAAACAACAACAAAAACACAAAACATTTTTGTTAAAAACAGCTAAAGTTTGGAAATGAGAGGAAAATTGACATCTGTTGTTTCTCCCTCTTTACAGAGGCACATAGTAGATGCCCAATCTTCAAACCATATAATTACAGCTGCAAACTCACTGGGCATAATCTGTCCTACACAAGATCCTCCCGTCCCTCAGGAAGCAGCTGGCACTCTCTCCAAGAGGGCAGTGACACTCTTCACAGTGCAGGCATCCTCTGTGCCATGGCTGGTCCTTGCCAACCTGCAGTGCCACACGGCCTCTGATGGGCTCTCCACAGCCAGTGCACGACAGTACTGCCACTGGTAGACACACAAGTCCCATTAGAATTACAAGTAAGAATAAAGACATCTGTACAAGTCAAACACTGCGTTCATTTTAAATAAAAATATAAAAAAAATATTCATTATGTAAATGATATATGCTCACGCTGACTGGCATTGCTTGGGGCCTGCGTCGTTTCTCGTTCTAACGTCAGAAAATCTTCTGACAGGAAATCAACTTTCCGCAGCGACTGAAATCTGTTTTGATGTGGATTCACTAGGCTCTCTCCTGAAAAACGTCCGCGACAAACCATGGCGCAGCTCAGGTGTCTTGGAACAGCACTTGAGTGGTCTTTTATAGAGATGAGCAGCACCCCATCTCCATGTCACACACACACCCACGCAAACAGGCAGACACTCTTTAAGGCCACCAATTAAATTAACTCTCAACACACGCCACTCCTGCCTATTAGTAAAACAATACAACTCTTCCCTCCCCTTAGGTTATTAAAACTGGGACGGATGGACTAAAATGGGGGATGACATCCACACCACAGATAACACCAGGACCAGGCTGTAGAGCTTCATGCACTCACAGTTATTTTCAACTAAAATGTACAGATAGCTTTCTTTTTGGATATAAGCATTGATATATTATAAGTTTCAAGTTTATTTGTCTCATGTATATAAAACCGTAGAGGTTATTGCATGTTTAGTGAAAATATTGTTCCACGGCTCCAGCAATGCATCAATAATAACAAAATTGCTGAAGTAAACATATCTATCAGTTAACAATATGATGAACTGTCCATAAAGACATGTAGTGACCCTATACAACCATGTCACTTATTATGGTCCATTAAGCTGGTGGTTCTCAAACCTCCCCTGGGGACCCCCAGACGTCTCACATTTTTGTTGCAGCCTTGAACTAGCTCAGGTGATGCAAGTGGGTATGTTGTTGATGATTAGTTGACAGGTTGATTCAGGTGTGCTAGCTCTGGGATACATCTAATATATGGCATGGCTGGGGGTCCCCAGGAGAGGTTTGTGAACCACTGCCAGCTTAATGGTCCGTGGGAAATTCTCTACATGTTTTTCTCCTTTGAATTAAGTGTCTGGAGTGTTTCTGACAATTTGACGTGTCCATCTATGGGCCCAACTTACATTAGCTATTATTTGTTTCTCTGTTCTACCAGGATAGAGCAACTCAGTGCTGCAATGTTTACACAGTCACTTATTGTGTAGTCCGTCCTCTGCTCTTAGAGTTGATACAATAGAGCAGATCTCTAGTGTCAGAGTGGGCATCTCTACTGTTAGGGTCCTGCTTTGTCCTTGTATCCTTCGCCTTAATGAATTGGTCCCCAGAGGTCAGGGCCAATTAACTTGTAGGGACTGTGGGCCCTCCCAATTGGAGTCAAGAGATGCACAAGTTACACACCCTCTAACAATTGTGCATCTGTACCGGAAACTCTGTTAACCCTGAGAATCACACACACACAAACACACACACACACACAAACACAAACACACACACACACTATAATACAAACATAAGTAATTAAGGACCTGGCATAGCAGAGGAGGTTGTCCCAGTCCCAACCTGGAACACCCCCATAGGTTCTTACAATAAGAGCAATTAAAATCATTCAAGGTTGGTCCCTGTGTTTGTGAAAGGGCGGAGCTGCCTGTTGATGAATACTCAACATACTATTCTGATCAAGTCCAGGACACTCCCAGTAATTTAGCCAGCCTGGTTCGACCAGCATCATGGCTAACCTATGCCACCCTTTTCCCACACTCCAGCTAATGGATCAACAGAGCAGACAGCAGAATGAAGTGTCTGGCTCTTTTAATTTGCCAGCCTTATAACAAAAGGAAATTAAGTGTGTATATTAATCAAGGCAGAAGATGTTTCTGTTCCTCCTCTCACCTTCTTCTCTGTGCTGCTCATTACTGATGAAAGTCATCTGCAGGGGAAATGCAATGAGTCTGAGGGAGGGTGCGAGGTTCATGCTTGTTGTGATTTATTCACATTTGTATACATGGCAATATGGCAGGGCAGTGTAATCTGTAGGTGTCCTATGCAGAACAACAACAAGACTAAGAAACATGCAAATCTCTCACTCCTTTTGATTAATTAACCCCATGTCTGGTTAGCTCGATAAATTGGACTAGCTTTGTGCAACCTGGGTATTCTGTGTGTTCTATGGGCAGTAGGGTATCAACAGCTCTATAGAATACCCCTTTGACTCCCAAGCCAGCATGGGAAAAAGGGACAAAGGGAAGAATATGAGCCTCCAAACACAGCAATATGGCAACTATGTAAACTTTTTTTGAGTAGATATACTGTATAACATTTTTTTTATTTTAATATATATTTCAAACTAGAAAATCCTGTTTGTTCCATTCATATTTAACATATTTCATAATTTACCTGCTTTAATAGGTATGTTTGTCACGACCGTCTCCATGCCCCTCCCAGTCTGGCTTTCCAGCACTAACTTTCCACATCACATTCCATCTACTTGGCATCATCAATATGCACACCTGCCTTCCATTTTCAGTGACTGTATTTAGTCAGTTTACCAGGCCTCCTGGTTTGGTTGTTACTTGTGGACGTTGCATGGAGTTCATGCTGTCATTTTGCTTCTTCGTTTATCTAAGTACTGTATATTTACAAGTGCAATACCTGTTAGGTGCGCATTTTTGCATATCCTTTCTTTGGTACGTTTTTTCACTCCTGAGGGAGTGTACGTATTGTTGTCATACCATTATTCACCCGATCCCAGTGAAAGTAAAGATTTATTTTACTGCACATTCCTGCATCTGACTGACCTAAACTCCTCAGATAAAAGAAAAACAATGTTTTTTGTGTGTTTTTCAGAGTCAGTAGAAATGTCTCTTTAGTGTCTGCAGTTTTTATACAGTGCATCCGGAAAGTATTCACAGTGCTTCACTTTTCCCAAACAACAAAAATGTGAAAAGATTTAAGTGCTGTGAATACTTTCCGAATGGACTGTAACTGTGGCCTTAATTGCCCATCATCTGTAAGATGTTGGTGTCTTAATGACGGTCCCACAGGTGCTTGTACATTAATATTTTGGGTCATTGAACAAGCATGAAAAACTTTGTTTAAGCTCTTTACAAAGAAGATTGTAAAGTTATTTGTCTTTTTAAGAATTATCTTTAAACTACAGTGTCCTGAAAAAATGATGTTTCTTTTTTTGCTGAGTTTACTTTACAGCGGGGTTGAGGAACTTATCTGCAGTGTTATGTTTCTGTTACTGTATATGAAACCCACCTTTGGCATTTGGCCAACTGTAGGCACTTGAGTTTGTTGTCGATGACAGTGGCTTTTTTCTGTCAACCTTCCCAAACAACCTGATCCTGGTTAGTCCCTGAATGGAATACCAATGCTGCTGGAAGTGGTGTTGGATGGCCAGTAGGGGGCACTGCTCCCTCTGGTCTGAAGATCATTCCAAAAACCCCAGGCCAGTGAAAGGAATATCTGCCCTGTGTAGGGCGCCATCTTTTGGATAGGATGTTAAACGGGTGCCCTGACTCTGTTGTCCCTAAAGATACCATGGCACGTATTTTAGGAGTAGAGGTGTTAACCCCGGTGTCCAGGACAAATTTCCAATGATCCATCATGACATCCGAATCATCCCCATCTTTCAATTGGCCCATCCATCTTGTCTACTTCTCCCCAGATCATTGCTGTAAATGACAATATGTTCTTAGTCAACTTGCCTGGTAAAATAAAGGTCAACAACAATGTGTGGTAATATAGGTGGCATCTGCTCCTAGTTTTGGGGACCCCAAGATCCAACTAATTTCTCTAATCCACCAGCTGTGACAGTTGGAGATTCTTTGACCACCAAAACCATCCTGACAGGCCAATTATTAACATCTCCAGTTGTATTAAACCCCCGAATTGCCCTCATGATGAAAACTGCCATTTTCAACTGTTGAGCTATTGTCTTATATTCATAAACCTTTTGTATCACATTACAGTATGTGATGGCTGACTTATGGGAATGTGGCTTGTGTGTCAACATATATACATTATATTACCCCTGTGAAACAGGAAGTAATGGCATACCACTTGTTTCTACTCAGTCAGCTAAACCTTTCATCTCTTTCACATTTGACTTTATTTACGTAACTTTCAAAGGTTACATATTTGTGAATATTTTTAATGAATGATCAAAAGGATAAATACACTCTTTTTCACAGCCTGTTTTGCTCATATTTATGAATGTTGCCAATATTAGTAAGAGGAACTGTTAAAGAAGATATTTAGTTGAAATCCGAAATTAGTTTATATTTAATTGTTGTTGTTTTTTTGGGAGAATTTTTGTTAACTAAATTTTGTAATATTTCTTTACTGTGAGTAAAGAAGTAAGCAGTAGGAAGAAGATAGGAGGCACTTGTGAAAGTCCAACCTAAAAGTTTATTAACAAAAAATAAACTGACTACAAGGACAAACTACACGACTACAAAAACAGGAAATGCACAGAACACACACAACAAAAGACAATGACTCGACACTTATTAATGAGGGGATTAAAGCCAGGTGTGATTGGTTGAACAAACAGAGGATTCATTGGTGAATGACGATGTAATGGTAAGTTTTCCGGGATAAACAGAAAATCCATTTGGTGAAAGCTCACTGATCAGTCCTCTACCACGGTTTGAAAATGTGACAGTATCCCCTATCAAAGGAGCATCTCCAGTTGTGAAAAGGCCACAGAAAGGAGGGGGGCTGGTGGAACAGGAAGAGGGGTTGGAACCACCTGCACTGGCGTAGACGGTCAAGCCGCTGGCAATGGCTGAGGCTGGGCCACAGGCAGACGGGTCACTGGCCTGGGCGGGCTGAAAGTGAGCACGAGCAGGCTGAATGTGGTGCTCAGCTAGCTGGCCTGGCTGTACAGTACCCATGGACTCAGTCTTCTAAACAGCAAAGTGAGGTGATTCTAGCTGAAATGGAGCATGCTGCCTGGCTAGTGGAACAGGAACCTGAGGCTGAGCTGACTGGATAGGAACCTGAGGATGAGCTGGCTGTTGGATCAGCCCAAGGCTAAAGCTGACTGCTGCCATGTTATATCTTTAGATCCTCTTCATTGTCTGTCTCATCCTCCTCCATTGAATACATGTCCAGGTCCTCATTGAGGTATGCCCCAGCCTCTTCAGCCCAGACCCACAGTGCCATCCCAGTTGTAGATTGCCAGCTCGGCCCAAAGGGTGAGCCGACCGCATTGTCTGTAAAGCTCAATGCTGGATAGCTCCCTTCCAAAATCCAATACGAGAAACTAAATGGGCTGTACCCTCCCTGACCCACTCCAATGGGTGTGTCGTAGGGATTATGGCCAAGGGATGACTGGAGGAGACTGAGTTCCCTGAATAGAACATCACACAGTGCATCCCACTTCCAGTCCTCATCGTAGCCTCAGAATATAGATGGTGCGGTTTGCATATCTCCATCTCCGCTTAGCATCTTTTCTTCTTCGCTGCCTCTGTTTAAGGTAAGTCATTTTGTCATAGTGAGCCGTAGGGAGATGATAGGAGTCACATGTGAAGAGCCAACATGAATGTTTTTTTAACCAAAATAAACACAAAATAAACCTGAAGAATATATTATGTTACGTATAAAAGACGTATTTAAGACTGGCTACACAAAAAAACTGGCTAAACCAACTGCACAGACCACACTGAACAGGAGAAAATGACTGACAGGGAATTGAACAAAAGAGGGAATAAAAAAATATTATTGAGGGGATTAAAGCCAGGTGTGAATGGTTGAACGGTTGATCAGACGATACATTGGTGAATGATGATGTAATGGTAGATTGTCTGGGATAAACAGAAAACAGGAAATGGATTAAGGAAAACAGTAAGGCTAGATAGTGTTACGCCTGACTAACCATACAAAGTTTTCCAGTAAATGTCACAATGTCTGTAGACTCTGTCCTTGTTCTGTGTCACTACAGGGTGTTTTCTCCCCTATGTGGTTTTGTTTTGTTTCCCACTCTTTGTATCACATGATCCCGTCACATGTTTTTGTCAGCCTATCAGTTCTGTTGTTTAGTCCACACCTGCACCTCCTTCCCTCGTTAGTATGGTATTTAGTTCTGAGTGTTTGTGAGTCCCGTGTGGTTCTTTGTTCCTGTCCAGTTCTTCCGTGTGGTATAAATAAAATATATGTTCATTAAAGACGCGCCTGCCTCCTCATCCTTGGAACACGTGACAGAAAGAACCACCCATTGAATAGAGGCAGCGTCTTGTTCGTGGGGGTTTTTCGTCTGGGAGAAGGGGTTGGAGCTAGAGGAGCTGATCCTGCCTCCACCGCCGGAGTTCAAGGATCTCCCGGGGATGGAGGAGTTGGAGCTCCCTGATCTGCTGCCACCTGACCTCCCAGAACCCCTGTCGTCCAGACCCCCTGCTCGGCCGACGCCGCCGTCCGGACCCCTCTGCTCGGCCGACGCCGCCGTCCGGACCCCCTGCTCGGCCGTCGCCGCCATCCGGACCCCCTGCTAGGCCGACAACGCCTTCCGGACCCCCTGCTCGGCCGACGCCGCCGTCCGGAACTAAGCTGTAGTAAATAGCTTCCATTCACAATCAAACATAGAAAAAAGAACTCACAAGAGACACTAGGGCAGGGGAGAATACATACACAAGGCTATGAGCACAATACAAAACAGATGTGTAGATGGTGCGATGATCTCAGTAGGCTGAAGATGATGACCGCCGCAGCTGACATACACCAGCAGGGGTAGACACAGGACAGGAAGATGTTACACAGTGACTGTCCTCTAATGCATACGTCTTCAACCCTCTTCTCAAGAACACCCAGACATTCCAGAGTTTTGTTGTAGCCCTGAACAGGCAAACCTGATTTATTAATGAAAGGGTTGATGACTGGCTACGACAAGCCTAATCAGGTGTGCCTGAGGAGAGGGTTGAAGACCTATGCTCTAACGCCCCAGTCAGACGAATTGCTTCAATTTACCTTGGTACAGCACAAATACATTCATTTTTAATAGACAATGCATTTGGCTTGTATCACTTTTAGGAAGCAGCTGCAGACAAATGGTTGCTTCGAAATGCATGCGTTGGACACACCTAGCTAGGAAAAGGTGCATGTTTTGTAGCAAATATATCCAATTATTCTTTCATTGGTTTAATACTTAAAACGTTTTGTACATTTCTAGATTATATGAAATGAACATGAAAACAAAGTGTTCTATGACATGCTAATTTATTTTGACTGCCAATTATAATGTCTCCCCCCAAAAGGACGAGTGAAAACCCAGTCTCCCTGAGGTGCCAACCTCCTCTGCAATATATTTACAGTTGTGGCCTACGTACAGCCTTGCACTCTTAATAAATAATTTCCCATTTAATCAAAATTATATAAAAATAAAGGACCATTTACATTCACGTATTTTATTGACTTTTCCAAATCGCATAATGAATTGATGTGGCAAAATTTTAAGTTTGAATTAGGCATGTAATAGTTGTTTGCACATACTTTGGAAAAGAAAACTTGCAGTTAATTCTTGTTGCCATCGTAAGCGTCTTGCGTTTTTCCAACTGGAAGTCTGTGATGTTTGAGACATGGCTTTTTCCCGACTGCTAAATACACCTTCAAATGGCCACTTAAGAACTGTCCAGGTTTAAAAATCCTAAACCTCTGCAGAAAATAATTTTGGAACACAAGGGAATAACAATCAAAACACAGTGACAGTCAGCTGGATTAGGTGCAAACCGTACCAGAGGCAGCCATGCAAGTATCTCAACAACATTATGAACTATGTTTTTTCCTTTGAACACTTTGTAGAAATAATGACCTTGTCACAGATTGGTGTGGTGGAGAGAGGGAGACCAAACAAGGAGGTGATGGTTGATGAAATGGAGGGTGTACTTAATAGTCCAGGAAATGTACAAAAGAAGGATATGCAGTTGCAGGTGTCATGAGTAGTGAATCAGCACAACGGTATATAGACATATAATAATACGTGCTCTATAGCAGCTATATCCATAGACTATATCCATAAAGAGCATACGCATAGAGACTCTAACCACACTGCACTCTTTTCACAACTACTCATACCTATTTCACATACTACCTCCTGGACGATAGTCTTCCAACGGTGACAAAGTAACAATGAACCGTGCCACTCCCTGCTCCACTAAGCCCTAAATATGGTTGATAGGAGACCAGCTGTTAGCGATTACCAATTAGATTGGTCTCTCAATTAACCTGATCAGGCAACAGTAGAACAGGGAGTGGCGCACACTTAACAATGATACATCAGTGGAGGCTCGTCCATTGAGGCACGGGAGGTTGTTCCTCCTAATTTTTTTTTTAAGAGGCAAATGGGAGTTTAAGAATATATAAAGTAGTAATTGGGTCAAATAAACTATTACGAAACCTCTATATAATTTATAACATAATTCATTCATTCTTTGGAAATAAATAATTTAAATGATGATTAAAATGCCATCAGTGACATCTGCAGGCAGATGGGTGAAGTGTTTGGAAAATAACGTACTGTAGACTACTAGAGGAGGCGAGAGGAGGTAATCAGCTCTTTTACCTCCAGGGCGGGACATCGTAATATCAATTCAATACACTTCTATTTTTTCATACCTTTGTCATGCTAGCTTCTTATTGGCCAAGACACATGTCATAAGATGCCTTGGAGGAACCCTCTCCCTTACCAATCAACTGCCACATTAAAATATTGACATCTCGTTCGTCCAATGATTTGTTCCATATGTCACCTTCAATTCTCCATCAAGTTGTAAGTTAGTACAACGACCTGATGGTAAAGCGAATATCAAATGTGTTTAGCATAAGAGAATTATAACCTCAAATTGTCAATAGTGTTTTATTATTTTATATTTTTATTGCGAATTAGCTAGCTAGTGTGCACATTGTGAATTACCTTGTGATTTTTCAACATTACGTTTTCCTTTTTTTTTTCAGTAGCTAGCTAGTTTTAGCTTGTGCAGCTCGGCAGGTCTAAGGCAATGGCTAATAATATGGATTTCGGTCAGAACATTAGTGGCGAGGCAGAGAGACATGGCATTGGGCACAGAGTGGGATGAAAAAGAACCACTGGATTAATTATTTGTTGTTGCAGCAATTTCAGAGTTTGGATTATGCAGAGAAGGTAAGGGATCAAAACTGCTGGAAGACCAAACTCCACAGATTACATTTACCATAAATGCTCAAGGTCGCCAGATAAATTCAAAATTCAACATGGTCTGGTATGAGAAATATTATTGGCTAGTAACAGGCAGTCATACAACCAACTTTTTTTTTTAATTGTTTGCCATGCCTTCTGATGGGGAATCGTAAATCTTCTTCAAAGTTCAACATTTTGTCTGCCTTGGGATTTTGCGATAAAAAGAATTTGGATTGGGATACTAGAAGAGATGACGTGTGTTGTAAACACATTGGCTCCATCAGTAGACTGAAGCTTTTTGGTCGGGTGCCCATAAACAAGTTAATTGATGAGGGAGCTTGTTTGCAAAGAGCAAACCACAACGTTAAAGTGAGACGAAAGAGAGATGCTTTAATCCATCCAATCAATGTGACAGCTCATCTTGGAATGCAAGAGCAACCCTTTAGAGGACATGATGAGAGGCAGGAGTATGCTAACAAGTGCAACTACAGGGAGTTGTTGCACTTGATAGCACGCTACGATGCAGTATTAGTGGACCATATTGATACTTCTGATGTGTTCTCTGGCTTGTCTAAAACCTCACTGTGGCAATTGTAATTTTAACATGCAAGAGAATTACCACCTTCTGGTAAAATAACTGTTCTAGGAGTATTATAATATGCAGTGGACGCAGTTGTTTGGTTGGTTACTATGAGAATTTATTCTACTATGAGAGTTTATCATTCCATGGAATGCTGTGTTCTATCATTTCTGGTGTCATGTTGAAACTTAGGACAGCCTGATTCCATGGATTACACCTAGAAAGAGAACCAGTCAGCATGACAACTCCTAGGTCACCATGCCCAAACCAACTGGACCAGAACCAGCCAGCATGTCAACTCCTAGGTGACCCCTGTCTGTGTTCTTTGTCCACTGAATTGTGTAGTTGATGGCAATGCTGCCAAAATGCATTTGAAATAGGCCACCTGTAGTTAGTGACGCAATATGATCAGTAGTTGTGGACAAACTAATTTATAATAAATTTATTTTTATAATATCACCCGGCACAGCCAAAAGAGGACTGACCACCCCTTACAGTCTGGCTCCTCTCTAGGTTTCTTCTTAGGGTTGTACCCTACTAGGGAGATTTTCCTAGCCACTGTGCATCAACCTGTTGTTGCTTGCTCTATGGGGTTTCAGGCCGGGGGTGTCTGTATTAGCACTTTGTGAAATGTACTAATGGAAAAGAACTATAAAAAATGATTGAGGTTAAAATAAAAATCACAACAGACTTCATTTTTTGAATTTTTTTATCCTACTTTTGTCCTTTTTAAATCAGAGTGTGTTGTGTAAATTTAAACAATAACTGTAGATATAGACACATATAGCTAAATTGTGTTAAATAAAATGACACAGTGGGCGGGTTTTCCACCTGTCCTCCCCAATTTATTTAGTCACCAGCCGCCACTGCTATACATATACATCATTACCTCAATATAATATATGCCATGTACAAATACAGCATAAATCCCCCACAATAACCATACACATATATACATAATCAATGAGTCCATATCAGTTCTCAAATAATGTGTCCATTCCAGCCCGCCCTGGGCTGGATGTTACAGATTTATTTTTCTAAAGAGCTTTACTTTAGTTTATTGGTCCACTGGAAATATATTGGCGTGTTTAGATATGTTTTTGCAAAGTAATTTGATTTTTACTTTTACCCCTTTCTCCTCAATGTGTTGTCCAGGTTATATTTATGTCCAAACAACTCCCAGAGGACCTGTGGCATTTGATGTCCAGACGTGTCTTCAAAAGCACATCCGATGGCTCTCTGGTTCTTTTAATGCAAGAGATCAGAATCCATATGCGCTAAAATAATTTAGTTTACAGGCGACCAACACAAAGAGTTGCTAGGGTGCATTAAGACAAGTGTTTGCCAAATCCAATGCATTCTGTGGTAACCCTGAACTAACTGTTTTTCTTTTTCAGCTATTAGATCTTCTTGGACTTCCTATGTTTGAATCCTTATTGGTTAAGTGTCAGGCAGATGGTGTAGGTTTTGTGCATTCTTCAGTTGAGCTTGTAAATCTTTACCAGTTGTGCAAGGTGCTCTGTCAAACATTTGAACCAAATATTTGACATAGAAAATCATCTTGTGGTCATGACAGGTATGGTTTCTCTGAATAAGAGTGTCTGTTGAATTACTAAAATGTAAATGTTTCATAGTCTGCAAACATTTTGATGAAATGCAGACATTGCCAAATTCCAATGTCCTGTGGAGCTGCTGGTTGCAGTCTGTGGTTGCATCTCCTATGTCCAAGAACTGACAAGGGTTTTACTCTGACTGAAAATGAAGAAGTGTGCTAGGTTTCAATGAAAAGGGAACTGTAGGTATAACTGCTATGTTCTGAACTTCTGCTGGTTTTAATAGCCTATTTGTGGCATGTATGCTATATAGCAGCAAAGTATTTGACGAGAGGACGAAGAAAATACATTGTGTAGAAATATGATCTAATATACTACATGGTGCAACAAACAAGAAATATCTAATCACTGGCAGTCCTGTTGCTGAAAAATCTACTTGATTACAAGGCTCCAAGGAGAATGACAATAATTGGGCAAGCAAACTAGTGGACAATAAACAGGTGCCACACAGATCTGATCAATATAAGGTTACTACAGGTAATCTAGGGAATCTGTTGAACAACAACAACCTTCAAGGCCATCAAGATAAGAGTAGAGGTTTCTGGGAAGTTCTCTCTTAGGCCCTGTCCACACGTACACGGTTATTTTTGAAAACAACGTTTTTCTTCATTCGTTTAAAAAAAAATCTCTTCCACACAAGCACGGTTTAAAAAATTAAGGTCCACATGAAAACGCAAAAACGCCTGATCATGTGCTGTCAAGAGCATGCCAAACCAACAGGTGACGATGTAACCCTAACCGTAAAGCCATTTTGGCCAATCAGAAGCCTAAAAAAGGGTTATTACCTGTTCTGGTAGTTCTCGCCCAAAACCGGCGAGGTCTGTGTCCTGGGAGCGTAGTGTAGTCATAAGCAGTGACCTGAGCAGCATTGCATTCTGATGCCTCTGTTCAGCAATATAATACGATAAATGTGCATGTATCGGTATATAAGCCCTGCTAGCAGCAAAGTTATTAGCAGCGATAGTTTGGCTATGTCCGCCATTGCCGAGACTCTTTTAAATTGTATTATTTTTGCACAAACTCTCCTCATGTAAACAATGGAGATAGTGGCGCACAATGACGTTAAACAGAGATAACAGCACGCACTCGGACGTCACGTGCCAAAATCTCAGTTTTCACTGTCCACGCCACACCATTGTAACCGGAGTTTCTAAAAAAACTTCACCCTGGCCGGAGTTTTCAAAAAACCTCGATTTCAGTGACCTGATACAGCGTTTTCGTGTGGACGAAAGGCATAACTGCATAGAAAAAACTCAGGTTTCAAAAATACCCATGTTCGTGTGGACGGTGCCTTATACTAGAAGGTGCTAGAAAGTTATTATCAATGATATAATGCAATTTATTTTTTAATTAATTTGTGCCCTCACAACTAGCGTTATAAGGTAATTAGCAGTTCGCTCCAAAAATGGGCACTTTCGATTAGCATGAAAACATATCCCAGAGAACGGTCGACTCGGTACCAATGTGTTATTACCATAAACCCTAGGATCATTTAGCACCGGAGTTGTCTTTTAAAGCTATACAGCACCTTTATTTAAATTACATTTGTTTATTTTCACATTGAACAATAACAGAATATGTTTTTATCCACCCCCTCTACTTCCAACATCCAACAAATCACATAAAAACAAAAAATTAAAACAGGTAATAATATAATTGTAACTTTCGGCTTCACTTAGTCCACTGATGAAAAGCTTGAGACTGATACCTTTCACTTGGTACTGTACGCAGGCCCGTCTTCTCCAGACAGCTCAAGGCTTTAGTCAATAAATCATATGTCGTAACATCACAGGACAAACAACATCTCACAAATGACAAGTGAGAAATGGAAACATTTATACATGATTGATGATCACTAATAACACACAGGTGTGCAGGAGAAGGCAGTGGAATCAGTAGACAGGTGACGTCAACTGCTGGAGCTTTGAGACGTCAGCAGAGGCAGCCACAGCAGAGGGAGACATTACAGTACCCCCTTGATGCGCCGCTCCAGCAACACAATGCCCCCTCCTCGGTCTCAAATCAAGGACGTCCCAAAATGCATAAGCCAGGTCACTCCCGACGTCCAGCGGAGGGGACTTCATTTGACACATGGCCCGGCCTCATTAAGTGGAACTGTTACCACCGGCCTGAGGACAGACACGAGGAACGAGGCATTAATACGATATGTGGGGGGATGTTGCAACCTGTAATTTACCTAGTTCACTCTCCTCAAGTGCCCCACAAACCGCGGACCCAGTTTCTGGCACGGCAAGCCCAGAGTGTGCTGGAGGTGGATGTGGGCAGCATTCCACGTCTCCTCAGCGTGCCTGAACCACTCATCCACTGTAGGGGCCTCGGTCTGGCTCAGGTACCAAGGAGCCATGGCTGGCTGGAACCCGAACACACACTGAAAGGGTGTGAGGTTTGTGGAGGAGTGGCAGAGGGAGTTCTGAGCATACTCTGACCAAGGCAGGAAAACCGACCACTCCCCCGGCCGGACCTGGCAGTACGACTGCAGGAACCTACCCACCTCTTGGTTCATGCACTCCAACTGCCCGTTTGCCTCTGGATGGAACCCAGAGGTGAGACTTACCATGTCCGCCAAACTCTCCATAAATGCCTTCGATGCCCGAGAGGTAAACTGGGAGCCATGGTCTGAAACAGTATCCTCCGGGAGGCCATTGTGCCGATAGACATGGGTGAATAGGGCCTCTGCGGCAACTGTGGCCGTTGTGCGTGATACAGGGAGGTGAGACTGACTGAAACCCCTAAGCACTCCATAAACCTTTTCCAGACCCTGGATGGGGGCCCCAGTTAGAAACTATGTCCTCCAGAAACCTGTAGTGCCAGAAGATGTGGGTAAGAAGGTAGGTATACCTGGGAGAGGGAGGAGATGGCAGGATTTTGAAAACCAGTCAACAATGACCAGGATTGCAGTGTTCCCCTGCGAGGGGGGAAGGTCAGTCGAAAGGTCTATAGATGACTGAGACCATGGCCATTGTGGAACTGACAAGGATGTAATTCTTCTTCCGTGATATCATCACAGTTGATCACTGCACAGTGTTGCTGGTCTGACCCTGGATGATACCCTCTCATTCTCTTTTAACATTAAGGCTGTGTTACGTTCCCTCCCCTTGTTACTGGAGGGAAAGTAACGACCCATAACCGCAAGCTGGCCGCAATGCCAGGAGTGATTGTGTAGTTGTACACAGCAGAGACGACATGACAACAGAAATATGGATGTTAGCCTCGCTGTGTAGGCATATGTTTTCTGTTTTAAACAATAAATAACTAACTAAATAAATAAATAACAAATCACCTCCACAATATAATGTTGTATAAAATTAACAAAACAACTCCTAATATAGGAGGGAAAAAAGGGGGAGAAGGACCTAGCGAGGATGTCAAATCAAAGAAAAAAATTGTTATAAATGCCCTGCATTTCCCTAACCCTCTTACCTGCCTAATACACTCTAAACATTTTCCCTCTGACCTACTGTATCTGCTACAGTAAGCTGGGGGTGACAGGAACTCACATCTAACCAGTGTTGGGTATAGTTACTTTTAGGAGTACTTTTTAGTTACTTGATGAGTTCACAAGTTTTGGGAAGTCCCTAATTAAGACAAAATTATCAGGTAAATGGAGTTCATTTCTTTACAGTGACCTATAAAACAAATAGAAAGAGTAAAGAACATATCAATCATGGTCACCAGTAAGATATGAACTGCATTTACCTGATCATTTTGTCTCAAATAGGCACTTCCCAAAACTTGTGAACTCATCAAGTAACTAAAAAGTACTCCTAAAAGTAACTATACCCAACACTGCATCTAACCTAGTGTATATAAGAGAGGTTATCTGTGGGTGAAAGTAAACCCCAGGGTATCTTACCTAGTCCTTCTCCAGGTACAAAACAAAAAGACAGGATACAAATGTCAGCAGGCTCAGTCAGGGCAATCCAACAGGAGGTGTTACTAATCCAGAACCAGAACTACAAATGCTCTACACAAACAAATAAAATCACTCAGCTCTCTTACAAAACAGAATTCTACTACTTACAATGACAATTAACACACACAAAAACAGGTCTTTCACAAAATACAAGGGCAGGCAAAACGCACTCCTCACGAAGAGTACTAACACCTATTCTCTAAAAATGTTACACACAAAAACAAGTCTCCCTATATTAGCTTTTACAAAAATGTCCTCAAAACCACACTAGGCCAAATACACAATATTTCCCCAAAATCAGCTCCCCTTCACCAGGTCTCATTAGCCGCTTTCCGACCAAGTAGTTACAGGAACGTAGTTATTGGAACAATCCACTTCTAACCAGTTCTACTAACTACTCTCCCCCAAAACCGGTTTTGCTATTTGCATTCGCACTGGTCAAGTGGCCATAGGAACTGGTAGGAGGGGTAAGAGAGTGACGCAAGCACCGCAACAGGCTTTTATTAGCGTTGTCACTAGACTTTAGCATAGCGCCACATACAACAACATTTCACAGTTTAATGTTTGTAACACTGGGTGTATGATTGGAGATAAGTGTGTAAATCATCTTATGTCTATGCGGATGATCTGGTTGTTTTCCTGGTTCCTTCAGCGGCTTGCTGTTCGTTCAGATTACGAGGCTGAAAACGACATCCAATACAATAAAAAAAATTATGTTGTGTTGATAATGTCCTACAGAGTTCGAACCGCTGCGTTTAAAAACTAGGCTGGAGTCATAGAAATTGAGTAGCTACTTAACACAGAAACACAAAAGATAAAGGCTCCAGCACAATATGTAGCATTATACTCAACAGACAAACAAAGCGACTGGTGTAATTTATAAGTTAGACCAATCAACGTAGACATAGGAAAAGGGAAAGACCCTGCTCTGGAGTAGGAGCTAAAAAGGTTATAGGAACGGCGGTGCGAGGAACTAAATAATCCCGCAATTTCTTCTATCGGAACACAAGAATAAAAGGGTTATAGGAACGTTATGTTCTAGGAACTGCAAAAATCCCTGCGGTCGGAAAGCGGCTATTATGTGTGAGCTGCTGCAGTCCTCCAAATCAGCTCCATCAGTCCAATTACCCCACAAGGCGCACCTGAGGGGAGAGAGAGAGCAAAAGAAAGAGAGAGAGAGCGATCTCATAGAGTGGGAGAGACAAAAACCAAAAGGCAAAACAAACAGAACCATATTCTGATGGTTAAAAGATACAGATGTAACAGGCTGTGACTCGTTCCTGCAGGTTCATGCTCTATAACATTTGCAAACCTTACCTCACCTAGGAAGTAGCCCAGGTGTCATCCAGGTACTCGGGATCTCACGTCTGGATTACTGCAATTCACTCTTGGTATGACTACTGTTGTGTGCCACCAAACCCCTACATTTAATTCAGAACGCAGCAGCCCGCCTAGTATTCAAACTTCCCAAGTTCTTCCACGTCACCCCAATTCTACACCCACTCCACTGGCTCCCAGTTGAAGCATGTTTCCGCTACAAGGCAATGGTGCTGGCCTACAGAGCAACAAGAGCAGCTCCTCCCCCCTACCTTAAGGCAATGCTCTGATCCTACACCCCTACAAGGAATCTTCACTCTGCCACTTCTAGGCTCTTGAAAGTCCCACGCCTTCCGAAAGTCAGCTCCCAATCCGAGCAGTCAAAACTTTTCTACATCCTGGGCCCTTAATGGTGGAACCAGTTAACACTGGAGGGAAGAGCAGCATAGTCTCTACTCATCTTCAAGAAACATCTGAAAACCTTCCTCTTCAATGAGTACTTAAATTATTCCACTTCTGTTTTCTAAATGTTTTTTATCTGTATGATCCTATTCTAGCACTGTTTTTGCCTATTCACTGTTTCAAATATTGAATGCAGTTACAACTGAGTAGTGTTCATTTCACCTAGTTTCTAATAATGCACTCACTATAAGTCACTCTGGATAAGAGCATTTGCTAAGTGATTAAAACGTAAAAAATACAAAGTCAAGCTAGTGTCTTCAAACTGTCAGGGATTTAACAATGGCCAGTAGCTCACGATCGCCCACGTCATAATCCCCCTCTGGGAGAGTGAGCTTCCGGGAGAAGAAGGCACAGGGACTGGGCTTAGCTGGCCACCCCAAGCGTTGGGATGTTACAGCCCCAATCAGGGGCGCAACTGCACAATTTCTGAGGGGTATACAAGATCAATCTTGATTGTTCGCTGCCAGACATAATGTGCATTTACCGAGGAAGAGGAGAAAAGTCCAATAACTAGGTTGTTTTTGGTGAAGAGGCTACATTTTAACAATCTTTGTGTTTGGTGAAGAGGCTACAATCTCTCCGGTTTCTCAGACAGATTCTCAGAAATTAACTGATAATAACATTAAAACTGCAATGCAAAACCTCTGCCTCCCACGTGAGAGTAATTACACAAACACTTGCGACGTGAGTTTGATGTATGCCTATGCTTTCTTTCTTTTTAAGACTGTAATCCTTCATCTGAACACTGAGTTATTTTTTCTTCTGGAGCATCATATGTTTTTTTTTGACGCTTCTTGGGTTTTTCTGCAGCATTTTACAGCATACTCCTAGTTACTGTAAGATTAGCCCCTCCTTCCTTCACAACGGTTGCTTCGCTCTTCCGCTCTGGTAAACCAATCATTGCTTGGTGACGTAAAACGCATCACTACTGGTGTTCCAGCACGGGAATGTTGCCACAGACAACAAATTTCAAAACTCAGTAAACTGTCAAATACAGAGAGCTTGACCTGGTGGCAATAAACTTAATCTGCATTGTGTTAACTGGTTTGGCAAGGGCTTGAATGTAATGGACAGTCGTTTATATGTAGGAATCCTTCAATCACTATGCCCTTGCAGGCAACAACTTTTAAATGTTGATGAATCTCAAATCTTACAGTGATAAATATTTTAGGTTAAAGTGATGGTTCGGAGTACTATAAACCTAGGGTCCTTTGCACCTTGACCTCGAGCCAAACAACCCCTCATAAGCTTTTTTCCCTTGTTATAACATTGGTCGAGTTAGCACTATCAGCCGAATGGCTTAGTGCAGGCACTAATAAAACCAAGGGAATATTTCATAAATAACCCCGCTTATAATGCCATGAATGGTACCAAACTTCTACAGTAGTACAAATAGGTTCTGTACTTGTAAAACCAGGCATTGAAAAGTTTGTAAGAACATCAGAAGTATATTTATATAACACTTGCCTGATGGCTGCTACTCTCGGCTGCTTAACTATGTAAAGACGAAAGTATTTCGTACGATTCAGTAGTTCATTCATTCAGATCTAGGATGTGTTATCTTAGTGTTCCCTTTATTTTTTTGAACAGTTTAAATCCACAAATATACCTGTGGGTCTTGGCAAGACCACCTGCCATATGTTCCATTATGATTTATTACTTTCCCCAAGGAGGAAAAGGGTCACCAAAGGACATAATGTCACACTATTGGACAAAAAAAGCTATTGAACAACATTAAATGCTTCATTAATCAATTCAAAATGCACAATTTATTTACTTTTTGGTCATTAACTACACTTATATAAAAACAACTTAACTGAAGCATGAACGGTTTTAACAATAGTAAACAAATGAATTGAAAATACAGTGCTAAAACTACAAATCTGCAGATGAAATGATCTCATCTCCCCAGGTGTGTCATCTGTTGATATGAGGGAATCGAATGGGAGAAAAGTTACAACCTAATAAGACAAATTAAATTAGCACAATTATTTAGATTCACAATGAATTATAATAAAGTATAATATAAGTATATTCAAATATCAAACTTCTGATTTTCATTTCTATTCTGTTTACTATCTATTCTGTTTAATTTCTACATCTATTCTCTTAGGACTCTCTTCTCCAGATCATTATTCAGCCTATCCCTGTATCTTCTTGTTCTTTCTGCACTTGACATCTGTATTAAGAAAACAAAATCCATCAGATTCATTGTACCAAAGCCCATAAATGTGTGCATCAATATGGAAATATATGTAGCACTTCTGCCTGTTTATTCCATTAAGATTAAAAAAAGACGCAAACATTTAAAAATAATGAAAATGTAATATAATGAATTGCTTAAAACAATACTTATTTAGTCTTTAGTGAAGGAACATGTCAGGAAAGTAAACTATTTCACATGGTGTGACAAGAGTGCCCCTTGAAGTGACATGAAAAAAGTGTAACACCACAGAACATACTGTCACATCAAAGGACGTTTTGTGCAGTTCTGGCTATGTAGGGGCTTGTGGTGATTAGCTAGCATTCCACATTTGTATTAGCTGAAATATATGCATGCAAATGTATATAAAATAATGACTACTAGCATTTCAATGTAAAAGGTGTCACACCAAAGGACAAAATAAATGGTACTAATGTGTCAGGGTCTAATAAACATTATATTTCTATAAATTCATAATTAAAAACTCACCCTCTGATTATGCAATGTCCTTCAGAGGTCTACTGTTGTGACAGTATAAAGTCATATGCAAAAGTTTAGGCACCCCTGACAATTTCCATGGTTTTTATTTATAAATAATTGTGTGTTTGGATCAGCACTTTCATTTTCACCTATCAAATAACTGATGGACACAGTAATATTTCAGTAGTGAAATTAGATTTATTGGATGAACAGAAAATGTGCAATATGCATCAAAATCAAATTAGACAGATGCATAAATTTGGGCACCCCAACAGAAATATCACATCAATATTTAGTTGAGCCTCCTTTAGTAGAAATAACAGCCTCTAGACACTTCCTATAGCCCATAATGAGTGTCTGGGTTCTGGATGAAGGTATTTTGGACCATTCCTGCTTGTAAATCATCTCCAGTTCAGTTAGGTTTGATGTTTGCCAAGCATGGACAGCCCGCTTCAAATCACTCCACAGATTTTCAATGATATTCAGGTCTGGGGACTGGGATGGCCATTCCAGAACATTGTACTTGTTTTGCTGTATAGATGCCAGAGATTTTGAGCAGTGTTTTGCGCTGTTGTCTTGTTGAAATATCCAGCCCCGGTGTACCTTCAACTTTGTGACTGATTCATCTACATTATTCTCAATTATCTGCTGATATTGAGTGGAATCCATGTGACCCTCAACTTTAACAAGATTCCCAGTAATGACATTGGCCACAGCCCCACAGCATGATGGAACCTCCACCAAATTGTGCTGTGGGTAGCAAGTGTTTGTCTTGGAACGCTTTGTTCTTTTGCCGCCATGCATAACGCCCCTTGTTATGACCAAATAACTCTAAATTTGTTTCATCAGTCCACAGCACCTTCTTCCAAAATGAAGCTGGCTTGTCCAAATGTGCATTTGCATACCTCAAGCGACTGTTTGTGGCATGTGTGTAGAAAAGGCTTCTTCCGCATCACTCTCCCGTACAGTTTCTCCTTGTGCAAAGTGTGCTGAATTGTTGAACGATGCACAGTAAAACCATCTGCAGCAAGATGATGTTGTAAGTCTTTGGAGGTGGTCTGTGGGCTGTTTTTGACCATTCTCACCATCCTTCGCATTTGCCTCTCCAATATTTTACTTGGCCTGCCACTTCCTGGCCTTAATAAGAACTGTGCCTGTGGTCTTCCATTTTCTCACTATTTTCCTCACTATCTTCCTCACAGTGGATACTGACAGATTAAATCTCAGCAATAGCTTTTGTAGCCTTCCCCTAAACCATAATGTTGAACAATCTTTGTTTTCAGGTCATGTTGCCACTCTTCAGAGGAGAGTCAAAGAGAACAACAACTTGCAATTGGCCACTTTAAATACCTTTTCTCATGATTGGATGCACCTGTCTATGAAGCTCACCAAACCAATTGTGTGTTCCAATTAATCATTGCTAGGTAGTTACAGGTATTCAAATCAACAAAATGACAAGGCTATCTAAATTTATGCAACCTGTCTAATTTAGTTTTGATGCATATTGCACATTTTCTCTTAATCCAATGAACCTCATTTCACTACCGAAATATTACTGGGTACTTCAGTTATTTGATAGATCAAAATGAAATTTGCTGATCCAAACACGCAATTAATTATAAATGAAAATCATGGAAATTGTCAGGGGTGCCTAAACTTTTGCATATGACTGTATGAATGGACCAACAGACCCCATTCATTCCTATGGAGAGAAAGTGAAGCCAATTAGAAGCACTTTTTTGGTGGTAGCCAAGTGTCCTGTGCAACCTCAAGCTGAGTGTGAGATCATAGATGTGAAGTTTGAAAGTTGTATTTCTTATCTTAATCCTGCCAAAAGAAATATGTGGAATCTTGCAGAGGAAGGAGAGTGTGAGTAGGAGTTCTCCATGAGCGCAGGAGCAACTTTTGGTAAGTATTCTGATAAATTATTTTGTCATTTTGACTGTATGCCTCCATGTCCCCCGATTGCCTGCAAGCTTCACCTGGACTATGCGGTAATTTCTCTACTGTGTGACAGTAAGTTGCGTGGTTATGACACAATAGTTAGCATATTTTCACAAAAACTGCTGCTACGGGGCCATAACGTGAGATTCAGGGTAATGGAGGTTTTTATACATTTAACCAAAGCATTTTGTTCTTAACCATAAAATGAAGAGTTTTCACAAATGTAACAAATTAAGGCATGTTGTTGACACATTGGAATGAAAAAATCTGTGGCACGTCAACCACCCATATACTGCATACCCCATTTTTGCACCCCTGGCCCCAACCCCTGGCCGAGGAAGCATCAACCTCCACAATGAAGGGTAATGATGAGTCAGGGTGAGCCAACACCAGCACAGAGGAAATCAGAGCCTTCAGTGAGGTGAAGGCCTTGTCAGCCTCAGACGTCCACCTGAGCTTGGAAGGCCCACCATTCAACGGAGTGATTGGAGCAGCCACCTTGCTAAAGCCCAGAATTATCCTCCTGAGAAA
Organism: Umbra pygmaea; assembly: GCA_016801145.1. Classification (NCBI taxonomy): domain Eukaryota; kingdom Metazoa; phylum Chordata; class Actinopteri; order Esociformes; family Umbridae; genus Umbra; species Umbra pygmaea. The sequence continues at coordinate 3,839 of JACXGM010006432.1, read as the reverse complement.
ATGAGCAAAACCAAGGAACCGCTGTACTGTTTTCGCCGTGGTCGGGGTCAGCCAATTATGCACAGAATAAGTGCGCAGTTCCTCCTTCTCCACCCCATGTTCCAAAATGCCATGTCCAAGGAAGGCATCAAAGTGATGTAAGTAAAAGGCACTTCTCAGATTTGACATAAAGGTTGTGAAAAGGGCCATGCCCTGTGCATGCATTCCTCTTATTTCACCTGTGCCTGATCATACGTGGTGCGTGTGCTCTTTGCATGCCTATGTTGATGATGCATGAACACAGCAGTGAATGAGAGGCACGGGTGTAGGAAACGATAGTTGGAGTCACTCAGTCTGCTGTGAGTTTTTCTTTTCAAATGTGTGCGTCCATGAGAGCGTGAGTGTTGTAGAGTTAGCTATTATTTCTGTTAATGGTGAGATTCAGAGCTAATTGCTAGCCTGTAGTAGTTTGTGTTCTACATTCTATAAGCTATCGTTTTATGCTTCACATCCACAATATGTCTGTGGTTTAGTCGTATAAATCCTTGTTGAAGTTCAGCAGAATGCATTTTGTGTAGCTAATCTTTAATCGATAGCTCATTGCAATCTAACTATTATGACTAGGCAATTATATTGTTCTGTATGTAAACTAATTGTAGATGGCTACGTTTAGCGTAGGTTTGTATGTCTGTAATTATTCTGTCTCAGAATGTCTATTCAGGGTGTACTGTTGTGTTTTGTTACAGAACCATACACACACAAGCCTATTATTAGATAAACAGTCTAAACTGTAGACCTAGACCCTGCATTTTCATTCCCCACACTCTCACCTGAGCACAAAAAGTGTCCTGACCCGACAAATCCCCAGACAAGGGATACACATGACCCTAGCCAGTACATCTCCTGGTAGGAGGTCAACAGCACAATCCTAGGGGGGGTGGGTAGGTAATTTAGTGGGCACCTCAGACAGTTGCTGATCTGGACTCCATGCTGGTAGGTAGACATCCTCCAAGCGATGCAAGTCAATTGGAAGTTATACCACCTACCTAGCTCTAAATGGTATAAATTGAGCAGTATTCTGTGAGCCATTATTAAAAATGTTATCTCACGTTTATCCAAGTTTATACATAAACACATAGATGCTAATATTTGCTAATCTGTTACAATCGGATTGACTTACTGCATCAAAGCCCCAGCCAATGCATATTTTTGAGCTACTTAGATAGCTAGCCAGTCACTGTCTACTCTAACGCAACTTTCGGTCACTATTTCCCACCAAGTTGAAAGAGCTATACAACCTACTTAGCTCAAAATGGTAAAGAGCAGTGTTGGGTAAAGTTACGTTTACAAGTTTTGCGAAGTCCCTAATTAAGACAAAATGATCAGGTAAATGGAGTTCATATCTTACTGGTGACCATGATTGATATTTTCTTTACTCTTTCTATTTGTGGTAACACTTTATTTTGAGAGTCCAAAAAGTGTATCTGTAGATGCTCTACAGATTATCTGCAGATTATCAACAACATTTGAACAAACTATCTACTTACCGTAACCCTGATTCTAACCTTAACCCTTCCCCTAATGTTAAGCCTAACCTTAAACATTAACCTTAAATATATTCTAAACTTACCCCTACCCTTAAACTACACAATTAGTTGCTTATCAACAGATAGTTTGTTGATAGTTTGTTGATCGTCATATCATCAACAAACTATCTATAGAGCACCTACAGATGGAATTTCGGACTCTCCAAATAAAGTGTAACCCTATTTGTTTATAGGTCATTGTTAGAATATATGAAATCCATATACCTGATCATTTTGTCTTAATTAGGGACTTCCCAAAACTTGTGAACTCAACAAGTAACTGAAAAGTAATCCTAAAAGTAACTTTACCCAACACTGGTACAGACTGATCCAATGTAGATAATGATAACCAGCTTCTTACCTATGCTAGTGCTAAACCATCTGGGCCTGGGTTTTTTTTCCAGTTGATTTTTGAGATAATGAATAGAACGTTTCCAAAAAAGCTTGGTCCATGTGAACGTTGAAACTCGAATGATCTCACAAACATATGTAATCATCTTCTTGGCCGGAGATCGTTGAAAGCAAAAATTGAGCCCTGTCCCACTCTTTCCTACAAAACACTTTCTGTCTCTGTCATTGCTGGGCTTGACCGGCAGCCACTTCCAAGCAGCCAACTGATAAAATACCTGCATTTCCTGTATTTCTTTATCAGTGTATTCGGGCTGAAACATCTGTTTGGATATTTTTACCATTCAATAAAGCTTGATCATAGTTAAAATCATCCAGCTCTTCAGCTATGTCGACCCTTACACTTGCCATTGTAGAAAAGAAATTCCCTCTCCAACTCTTGTTACTTAGTTATGTATTTAATGGAAGAATGCAATACATAGTATTCTCGACCTCGCTACAAAAGTTTTATTTTCCAATCAACTCGATTTGGGGCAGAACAAAAAGATCAGGACGTCAACCGAATGTCTCCTCTGAATCTTGCTGTAGTTTTCAAAAACAAATACTCTAGTGACGTAAAAAACAGAGTATAATCTGGAAACATACGGTGGCCGAGTTGGGATCTACAGAACACATTAAGAAGGTATTTTTAGTGACTGTCAAGTTGGAAACACCACAACGATTTTGAGGTGTTTAGGAGTCGGAAGCGTTCCATTAAGACTGATATCTTTCACGTGGCACACAGGCCCGTCTTCTCTAGAAAACTCAATGCTTTAGTCAATAAGTCATATGTCCAAACATCACAGGACAAACAACAACTCACAAAAGGTAGGGCAACGAGGGGAACATACAGTGCCTTGCGAAATTATTCGGCCCCCTTGAACTTTTCAACCTTTTGCCACATTTCAGGCTTCAAACATAAAGATATGAAACTGTAATTTTTGTGAAGAATCAACAACAAGTGGGACACAATCATGAAGTGGAACAAAATTTATTGGATATTTCAAACTCTTTTAACAAATAAAAAACTGAAAAATTGGCCATGCAAAATTATTAAGCCCCCTTAAGTTAATACCTTGTAGCACCACCTTTTGCTGCGATTACAGCTGTAAGTCGCTTGGGGTATGTGTCTATCAGTTTTGCACATCGAGAGACTGACATTTTTGCCCATTCCTCCTTGCAAAACAGCTCAAGCTCAGTGAGGTTGGATGGAGAGCGTTTGGGAACAGCAGTTTTCAGTTTTTTCCACAGATTCTCGATTGGATTCAGGTCTGGACTTTGACTTGGCCACACCTGGATATGTTTATTTGTGAACCATTCTATTGTAGATTTTGCTTTATGTTTTGGATCATTGTCTTGTTGGAAGACAAATCTCCGTCCCAGTCTCAGGTCTTTTGCAGACTCCATCAGGTTTTCTTCCAGAATGGACCTGTATTTGGCTCCATCCATCTTCCCATCAATTTTAGCCATCTTCCCTGTCCCTGCTGAAGAGAAGCAGGCCCAAACCATGATGCTGCCACCACCATGTTTGACAGTGGGGATGGTGTGTTCAGGGTGATGAGCTGTGTTGCTTTTACACCAAACATAACGTTTTGCATTGTTGCCAAAAAGTTGGATTTTGGTTTCATCTGACCAGAGCAACTTCTTCCACATGTTTGGTGTGTCTCCCAGGTGGCTTGTGGCAAACTTTAAACAACACTTTTTATGGATATCTTTCAGAAATGGCTTTCTTCTTGCCACTCTTACATAAAGGCCAGATTTGTGCAGTATACGACTGATTGTTGTCCTATGGACAGACTCGCCCACCTCAGCTGTAGATCTCTGCAGTTCATCCAGAGTGATCATGGGTCTCTTGGCTGCATCTCTGATCAGTCTTCTCCTTGTATG
>JACXGM010006431.1:0-32803 GCA_016801145.1 Umbra pygmaea | reverse complement strand
TGCAAAAGGATTCCCGACCAAGTATTGAGTGCATAACTGAACATAATTATTTGAAGGTTGACTTTTTTTGTATTACAAACACTTCTTTTATTGGTCAGATGAAATATGCTAATTCTTTGAGATATGAATTTTGGGTTTTCATGAGCTGTATGCCAAAATCATCAGTATTAAAACAATAAATGACCTGAAATATTTCAGTCGGTGTGCAATGAATCTAAAATATATGAAAGTTAAATTTTTATCATTACATTATGGAAAATAATGCACTTCATCACAATATGCTATTTTTTTGAGAAGGACCTGTATTTGTATACACTTTATTAGGATTTTCTGACAATATGTTGAAAATATTTTAGCTAAAATTAGTAGTAGTAGTACTATTCAAAACAAAAACTGTTTTAGGGAAGAAGGAAATCCTCACCACCACTTCATCATTCTTGGTTATCCGAGGAATGGTAACCAAACGGAAGATGCTGCGCTTCAGTGCATCGTCTCCATCACACACTTTCAGAATCTGCTTCCCTGGTGTTGGTGAAAAAAATATCTAATAGCAACACTAGAATCACAGTAAGCATGATGTCCTGCTTCAAATGACTTCAATGATCCCAGGGACACACAGCAACACAGAGTGACACTCGTCTTGTCTCTACCTGAATCTGGTGTGCTTGCCGGCTGGCTGTCTTTTGTAGGTGCTGGAATCTGGGAATCAACTTCATCTGAGTTATCTGATGAAGCAAAGTTCAGGATATAGGTCGATTAAGGCAAACAATGAGTACGTAGTGCGTTTACTACATCATTTGCATTCTACATAATTTGACATTGCAATATTTCTACTGAAAGATGCGTTTTTGAATTTCAGATCAAAGCACAGTTCATGCAGCCCATCTTGCCTGACCTAGAACACAGGCATGGTTGGGTATATAATACATCTGTGATCATAGTTGTTTAATACAATACTGTAAAGTATTTCAGTGAAACAATGTATTTACAGGCAAGATTTATTACAGTTATTAGATGCAAAATTGATTACAGTATCTGATGACTGAAGGAATTCAATTCATATTAACATCAGTTACATTTTCTCAGGACTAACCAGAGAAATGTTGAGCAACACAGCAGTGATAAGAAATTTTTCCAGGCGCATGGTCTAAAAGGGTTGTACTAAGTGTCTTCATTATATTATTCTTCATTTAATTCATGGGTGTGTTTTGGGCGTAAAATGCAATAAACCAATCAGAGATTCATCTCCCATTCCCTTTTAAGAGCCAGGCGCGTTTGTACCTTTCACGTATTGCTATTATGATGGCGGATTTGCACCGTAATATTTTTATTTGTAATCTTTTGCATGTTCGTGTGCTGCTGCGCTTCCCCGTGTGTATGCAACAAGCATAGTGTGCATGGGCTGTGCCTATGCCATAGGTGCATTTGACTAATTTGCTGTTAAAATAACTATGACGTGCTGCGCCATTGACTTTAGACCAGGTTTTAGCTGGTCAATGGCGCGATCACTTTCCGATGCCTCAAAATAGCAATACACCTAGAATTATCCTGAACACACCTCCCTGTTAGACCAGCACTCCCATGGGTGCAAATATGGGCGCAGGTGCATTTGCTATTTAAACAACGTGGGCGCCAGACGGGAAATTGACAACTGCGTCAGTCTTAAAGAAGCAAAGACACTAGCATTCAGACTTTGCGCTGCGTTGCGCCGAGTGCAAGATAGGGGCCTTAATGTGTAGTTGACTAATTGAATCAGGTGTGCTAGTTTATGGTTAAAACAAAAACATGGCATGTCTAGGGAGGACCGAAGAGTGGTTTGGGAACCACTGGTCTAGGCCATGTCATTATTTTGTATACAAATCAAAGATCCAAATTAAAATGTTCTTTAAGTGCTATGATTAGTTTCCCAACATTTACCAAAAAGAAAAGCGTTGTTTAAGAAGGGCTGTTCATTTACAAACTTCCCAACACTTTTGCTTCAGAGGTTAGTTTCCTATGTGTTAACTTTCAGTTTATATTATTCAGCATGCAAAAATGTCAAGTGTGAACAAAATATGCTTCTAGGATGTGGCTTTGGGTAAGAAGGGACATTAAAAGGCTGACGGAGGCTACAAGCTCACCAAGCTCATTGTGATAGCGCTCTGAGATACGGTAGCAGTGCATCTTGCTGAAGTTCCGTGAGCACAGTCTCACCCAAGCAGGGTGAAGAAGCATGTTGCGGAGCCGTCCCAGACCACATTCTGGGGACACTATGACATAACAGGCAGTGTGTGTCTGCAAAGTATGACGCAAATGCTGTTAAAACAACCACTTGCAACATGCTGTCCAGGATAGGTACAGTTGTTCTTTAGTTGAAGGGCTTCAGTTGGCGTTTTGCGACTTACAGTAATACCACACCACTCGCACCGCACCCCGGCCAAGACATCTGAGGAACCACATGTGCGTCGGCAGACTTCACATCGAGCACCTGAGGGGATGTTACCCTCCCGCCAGTGGTGGTGAAACGTATCCTAGGACAAAAGAGGAGGGATTAGGTAGTAAAATGAATAAAGAACACAGGTTGCACATTCAGAATCCAGCACGTTCACAGGACAATAGGGCTTTTCATATTTTTTTACCCCTTTTTTCCCCCCAAATAATTATTAATTTCCAATTCCCCCTGACCCCGCCTTCAGCGACTCCTCAGCTGGTGTGTGATGGTCACGTGCGCTCACATGCTTCCTTCAAGCACATTTCGCCGAGTGGATCACGCACGGGATGATTACATTCACCGACTATACTTACGCGATTTTATTTACAGGGGCCAGTTTTAAAAGATTAAACAGTCACTGGAGAGCGACGTGGCAGGATAGATAATCAGGATTATTTTACCCAAATCCCGGCCAGCGCTATGACAATTTGTGCTGCCTCGGGCAGGAAGCCCGAGCCAGTCATGGAACCCATGGTCAGGCTCGAAAAAATTACCATTGTGATGTAGACTTTCCTGCAATGCAGCGACTTAGCCCACTATGCCATACGGATCCCCTGAGCTGTCCGATATTTATCACACTGCTTCTTCAACACAAATGTCTTTAGTCAATCTACACATTTAAGGATTAGACATGCACCCACATTCTGGTCTGTAATTGAAAACAGGCGCTCGATCTGCACACAAGTAGTCGCTAGAGAGCGACGTGCTAAGGTACCCTAGTCTGATGTTTTCTACTCCTCTACCCTTTGTCAATATGTGCTGCTCTGTGCTGAGGCTCCTGGCATAATCGCAAATCCTCTGACCGGCATCGAACCCTGGCCACCGTGAAATGGTAGTCCTGTGAAGGAGTTTTTAGGTAGATCTGACTAGTTCACAAACATCTGGCCATTAAGCCTATCTTGAAACCTCTACGGAAGTCTATGGGAAACATCCCTAAGGGAGCTTGCTATGAAATCTGCGTCTATCAGTAACTTCCATTTTTTCTTGAAGGTGAAACCCGTACCATAGATGTTAGTGTTGTTCCAAAAAATTAAAATCATAAAGTAGTTTATCCCATGCTTTTACAAAATTGTGCTTTACTCTGAACTTGTCTGATGTTTTAAGAGTGAACTTACTGAAATATCCAAAATGGCTGAAGGAGATACATTATTACATTATTATTAGGAGCCAGAGATGCAGATAAATAGACATGACCCATCATAGATTATGGCATCAAATCACAGCTAGAATGTATCCTGTGATCAAGCTTCCATGAATGGCAACGCATTTTCATAAGTAAGAAGTGTATTAGAGCTGTCATTTGTGCTAAACCAAATGAAATTGAATCGCTAACATTACCTAGTGGTATTATGTCACTTCTCTGAAGCTCATAAATGGCTCAATCATACTACCTACCTGTATGCAGCTAAATCTTTAGGATTGGATGAATAGCATAGCATTCCTGCACCGCACAAAGAACCTAGGAGGGCAGCAATAGTTGCCAACAGAATAGGCGTTCTTTCTCTCTCAAGAAAAGAGCAAGTTATTTCGATTAATTTTGAAGAAAATGAGAAAGTCTATAGGCATAAGTTGTATGAAGGATCCAATAAATCCTAGAAGCCTATAGTTCAAAAAAGGTACAAACGCGCCAGGCTCTTAAAGGGAATGGGAGATCAATCTCTGATTGGTTTATTGCATGTTACGCCCAAAACACGCCTATGAATTAATGAAGACACTTAGTACAACCCTTTTAGACCATGCGCCCGGCGCATTAACCTTATATCCGCCGTCAAAATAGCAAAAGTGGATCTGGACACGCCCAAAGCGCACTTGCGCCATGCGCTTCACACCATGCTCTTGGATCGTTTAAATAGGGCCCCAAAGACCTATTTTTGTTGTAGAAAAGATACATCTGTTGTTCATTGACAACAGGATTAGAAGTATAGAGACAAATGATTGCAGGACAAGTTACGTCATGACAGTCAGTGGTTTGAACCTGATTATGGCTTCTCCAACTTTGCCCGGATCTCCAGCAAGAGGCAGTGCAAACTGGCATAGCACTGGCCGGGACTTGGGGTAGATAAGTTGAATTATCTACCTTGCCACGTTGCTCTCCAGTGACTCCTTGTGTGCAGATCGGGCGCCTGTGTGATCAATCACGGTGGGTGGTAAGCGTAATCATCCCGTGCATGATCAGACTAAAGGCTTCCGTGTTAGGTGAACAGTGCGAAAAGATTCGGCCGGCTCAGCGGCAAGTTGTTGGATGAACTATGCGAGCGCCCCTCGCAATCCCACATCGGTCCAAGGAGTTGTGCAGCTGCTGCCGAGGCAGGGTTAGCGGGAAATTGGACATGGTCAAATGGGGGAAAATTTTTGTTAAAAAAAATATATATTCACATGAAAAAAGCATACAATATATTATTATAAAAATATATCATCAAACCATAATGGCCTCCATAATTAATTAGTTCACAGATACAGGAAATTTTCAGACAAATATCTCAGAATAAAATATATAATTTAGATTGTTCAACTATATTAAAATGTTGGTCAACCGAAAGCCTAACAACCAAACAATCAACCGGTCCAAGTTTCCACAGGGGAGTTTAATTAACATGGTGAACACAATGCATTGTTAAGGCAGAAGGCTTGTGACACTTACCATTTCCTGACTCCCATCTCGGTGGCAGAGACGACAGTCTCCACAGGTGAATGGAGCACAATCCGAGTGGGCATGCAGCTCACAAACTGACAATCAAAACACAAGTTATTGCCCATTCCAGACTTTTAAACATCACATTTGCATGCAATCACAAGTTTAATATGTCATATTAATTACATGGTGATTTTTGTTTATAGTCTAAAGACACATACACATAGGTGATTATTAATAATGTTTTCTATTTATATTGTATAGCCAATATAGAAATGCTTTTTATTCAACTCATTGTCATCTTTTCAAGGAAACTCATTGGAATTGTAACCAATTCTATCAAGATTTCCTTCATGTTCATGAGAACCTTTATGAAAGCTGTGTGGACATGCGAGTTGTGGATAAATCAATGTGCTTCTCTTACCCTAAAGACTTAACCGAGACTCAGGCGTTCCGTAACAACTTTTCTGTAAGTCACAACTGATTAAGAGAAGTTGGATATGTTCAGGGAACCCAGAATTTCTTCAGACATAATTACGAAATTACAGCTGGTTATATTGGATTTAATCTGGAGATTGCTAGTCAATAACTTTCCATTTTTTGGCCCTGAAAAAACTCTCTAATATCATAATCTTGCTTTATGATACATTAGTAATTCTCCTCACCAAAATCCAGCAGACACTCGGTCCTCAATGGAAGACGTTTAACAAACCTACATTATGATGAAGCATCGTACATTTAGTTTAGAGGCTTTCAACTGTATTTTAGTTGAACTTTCTGCAAATTCATGAACTCAATACCTGATCTTTTAAAGACAAGTTAGACAGTGGCAGTGGCAGTCATACATGCCCAAACCAAAATATTCCCTCCAACTCATTTCACAGGTGGTGTCAGTTAGCAATCTGTTCTACCGCCCACCTATTACTACTGCTGAGTTAACCAATGTTGGGAAACTTATTTTTGTAAGCCTGATATTTTGGCAATATATCTGATTCTATTTCAGATTTTACTTGAACTTTTATTCAAACCTCTTTGATCCTTATATTGACAACAGACCAAAAGCACACACAAAGCCTATGTATTAAATAGTGTTGTCATTTCTAAATAGTAAAACATTATGTACAGAAACATTCTAGAGAAAAGACATAATTACAGAGGTTACTGTACATTGCAAATGTTCTACATTCGTAGTTATAATGAAAATATTATTTTAGGGAAATTATTGACACCAGGTCAAATTGCAATGTTCTGGCTAGACAGACTAGATGACAACTGACTAACTGCCTCTATATTCTGGTACTGTATGTTCATGGTTGCATCACAGTATATCCTTGTCATCAGCAAACACTGAATTTTTATGGACTAAAAAAACAAAATGGTGTAGAGATAAGCACAGACCACATCCTAGAACAAAACCAGCTAACTTCAAATGCATTTCACCTTTTATAAAGACATTAACCAACAACACAAGTTAAAATCTATATTGGAGTTGCTTTCCAAAGAGAGTTTTCCATCAGAGGGCCACACTGCACCATACTACACATATCACAGTTTGGATTGTGTTTCCATCTATACCCAGCACACTTGAAAGAGGATGAAGTCAGCCTACATCAGAGAAGAAATAGCTTTTAATTGCCCTGGAGGGTGGGGTTAAAAATGAGAAATTCAATAGCCAAATATTGATAAATTCCATAACCAATGTTTGTTTGTTTCTTTACCTAAATTAATGCATTTCCATTAGGATTATAAATGTTTTGCCTAATATAAACCTATACAAGCATTACTGGTTATTAAAATTAGCAATGATTATAATGAAATAAATCTTTTTATTTCACCATTTGAACAGAAATTGCAATACAGCAATCACAGATCGTCTTAGTTATTATGCACATTAGGCAGTGTTTTTGTGTAACAAAACACTACATCGCGTAGGGAAACATTATCCCACATGAATTCCTTTTTACAAATGTCTTAAAAATCTGGAAATACAGGTTTTACAGCAAAGGAAGTAGCCTACCATTATCACTGGTAGAATTCTACATGGTGCCAATTTTAAACAGAAATATAGACTACCGTATGTCTCTATGCAAAATGTGTGAGTCAGACTTGCATGTTGCCTGTTATTGTTGTTCTACCTATCGTTTCATTTATATTTCTAACTGTCTAAGCCATACATTAGATTTCCTTCCTATACAATGTTGTATAGTAGCATGAACTCTCTCTCCCGCTGTCTCTCTCACACTGTCAGTTACAAAATCTTGAAATACTCAAACCATTCTCTGATCACTACTGGAAACAAATTCATTGCCAGCCTCAGCCAGTGTATACCAGCGTGGCCTGGCACAGCGCAGCGCACTTTAAAAAGTGATCAATGGAAAATGGGCACAAGTTACAGTTTCCAAATGAATCCGTTTAAAAATGTTACGGCAGGACTGGAAAAGGTTTGTCTTAGCCGTGATCCTCAACACTGACAGAGCATGATAAAATGGCACAATCCAGGTATGCAAAGTTTTGAGACATAAGACTTTCATACTTAATTGCAGCCCAAAATGTTTCTGACCGTATTGGCTGTTGGGGGAGAATGATCTAATTAAAGTATGTAAGTGTTTATTTAGAATTAAATTACTTTTAAAGAAATCTTGAAATTGTAATGTTTAGTGGCATTGCCTCATGGCAGCTACTTCCAAACCAAGTTTAAATGTCAGGTACATCAAATATAACTAGGGTGTGTGTGTTTACTTTCAAAGGTAGCCCAACCTATGTACACAGATGCTGAGGTTGAAGGTTTAGTACAGATTTTACCTCCACATCAAACCTCCAAGATCTGCATACATCTGCCAAGTTGCACTACTACATTTTTCCATACGCTGCACTGACATTGTGGAAGTGGTCCCGCATAAGATTGTTAAAGCTCTTTAAAACCAACCTTCACAGCGAACTGATGCGTTTCCCTCCAGATGTTTTCGACACACGCAGCAGAATTTCTTTTTCTGGCCCGCTGGGCCAAAGCAATGTGCTACAGGGACCTGGAGCCAGAAATGGACAAAAAGCGATAGGGCCCATAAAAGAACCTGTGGGTAAAGGTTTGTCCTGCTAGCATGCACATAACAGGAGCAGGCAGGCATAGAGTACATCAGGTCACTAGCAGTAATACGACAGTAATGTTTGGGTTTCACTCACCCGCACCATTGTTGGGGCCATGCATGAACACACAGTCCTGACAGTCTTCAGGCACTTCTCATGGCACATAAAGTTACATACTAGGGTTAAGAGAAGACACCAGACCTCAGTCAGTCAACTTCTCTGAGAATAAAGAAACGCACTATCCAAAGACCAATTTGTGTCCTTGCTATGACATTGTGCTGTAACGTCTTTGAATGACTTATGTATAGGCTAATGTAAATTAGTAACACGTCAGTAATGCCTTCTCCAAATAATGCAATCAAATACAGGAAGCATTCACACAAAACTTCACAGCCACATGCATCTTCAAGCTCAGTCATAGTGCATTACATAGGCATACTATTGGTTTAAAGATATCCTGCAAGTCGATAGGGTAAGATGATAGCTCATATTCAAACTGTTTTGAAAAGAGCAGTGGTTCATCACAAAGGAGCAGTCGACAGTCATTGTTGATGATCAAGTCCTTGTCCATCTAAAGCCCTCTTTAAACGAACATAAAAAACGCATCTCTGACAGATCCTTCTGTTTGTAGCTGGCCATCAGCAATGCAACACATCGGCACAGATATTATAGACCTGGTCTAGACATTAGAGTAACAAGGGATCTAATAACTAGTTGTCCCATCTTTGTATTATTTTCACGTGGACACATCAACAAATAGGCAATTACTGCATTTGAGAGGCCACATTAGTCTGAAGTATAACAATAACACAATTGTAGTGATATAAATACACCTTTACTATGTGGTGTCTGTTGTTTTTGTTTTTATGGATGCTCTGCCTGTTGTCAGGTATCCAGTCAGTAGCCCTGTTGCCATGCCGACCAGTTTAAGTGTATCACGACTTGACTGCAGCTGATTGCGCAAGCAACAGAGATTTAGCATCTCTACTCCTCATTCTGCCTGGTAACACAGGACACCTTTCTACCTCTTCTGTTATGTTGTGCAGAGATGCTGTGGTTCATCCATTAGTGTTGGTCTAGGTGTTGCTTCGCTTCCTAAACGTTTCATCCATATTTGAAATCTGTTCCACAGGGGGTACATTTTTAAGATCTTGACCATCGTGTAACTTGTATTTGAATAAATGTAAATGCATTGGTAGCCTCACAATGTCAGCGTTTACATGATAATGGAGCAGGAACATAGGTTTCAGGAAAACGTGAACCCACAAACTCATACAAAGAAAACATCTCCAACCCATTAAGTTTGAGTGTTGCCATATCAACATGCAATACTGTACATACTGTAACACTATCTAAGTAAGTTCAAGAAATAGCATTCATTAAACAAACATCTAGGTTTGTGCACTGAAAAACTCAAGCTTTAACAACCAATTTCAAAAGCCTCTGACATGTCAGTTTAGCAGTTCATACAAAAACAACCTACCTTCACAAATGAATCCGACAAGACCCCATATGAAATCACTGCAGTTGTGGCAGAACGTTGGTTTGGTGAGAGTCACTTTCCTAAAACAATGTCCCGGTGCGCTTACGTGGTATCTGGAGCGAAAGCCAGGAGACTGCGGTGCCCTTTTTCTCCCGGACTGGGGGCTCGGGCTCGGGCTTTCCATGATGGAATTCTCAAGCTTGACACGAGCGCTGTCTGCCATCGTATGTGTCCAGCATATGGTCCCGTAAATTAAAGATACAAAATAGCTAGACTATAGACTGACTAGCTTGGCATTTGATTGAAAATGTGTTTTTGTTGCCAGGCGGCAAAACAAGAGAGCGCCAACGTTATACCCCTGCGCCGTGGCATTACACTTTGTAGCCAGTGGTGCCAGCTGCTGGACCCATAGCGGTCATAAAGTTAGCAAGCTACCGGAACTAACAACAATAGCAGTTAGCACGAGCATTACAGGGATGAAAAAGAAACTAGAAAGGTTAACTCAATAACGCTTTTCCGCTTAATCTTGCCTGTCGTCACAAGGAAGCACAACATTACTGGCTACGTTCGCAATATAAGACATTTATTGCTCCCAAAAAAGAAAAGCCACGCAAAAAAAGCAAGCTCTAAGACAATAAATTAAAAGCAACAAGTCTAAAGTTACATTATTCGCGAATTAAACAGATACCTAAATATATTGTTTTCTCGTGCACCCATTTGTCTATGACAGTTTTAACATAAGTCTGCTATAGCTACTTCCGTCTGTAGTTTTATTTGCTCTGTCCGTAGCTGTAGACGATTTCATCCGCCCTTAACACGCAGGCCGGTGCAAAAGATAAGAGACAAAATACGAATCAATGTATGCAGCATAACTAACATAGGTTCCCGCAGCAGTCGAGCATGGTGCGGCCGCATGCCCAACCACAGATATTCCAGTTCTCGATGCTGACAAGGTGTAAAAGAAGGGGTTCACACATGTTTTCTCATACTTATTAGACACGCAGCAGATTCTTATATTTTTTTCGAAAAATGGGTCTTTTCGCGAATCACAGATCGTTTCGCAAAAGATCTCTTTCAGGGATTAACAGATTGGTCTAGACCAATTAACGAGAACAGAAAATAATTGTCTGCACACAGCCGTTTTTCGAACCCTTATTTTCAAAAGTTCTTTGCTATTTTTGTTTTCAAGAAAATTTGTTGTCACGTGATTACTCGTCACGTTCCGTTGACTTTGATGGGTGAATAAAATCTGCATTGCTTGATAACTACAATATTGATAAAATCTACATGCAATTGTCTGACAAATGTTTTTAGGTTGATCACTTATACACTTAACACAATTTCCCCTGAAATAGGTATTTCATTTGAATCAATTGGGAAATATCAAACACACACACCCAGACACAAAAAGGCATTAAAAACTGCTTCAATAATATTTTACTGTTGAGTTGTTTCTATTCCTTATGTTAATACATAGTGGACTATGTGTATTGATTGAAGTATTTTGGGGAAATATAATTTCCATTTGCAAATCATGATCTATAGACAACTACGTAATATTATATGTAAGGTTGTTAATTACCATATTGTTTATTTCACTCTATGGAAGAATGTGCTGCTTGGCTCTCAAATGTACGATCAGAATAAGCAAAACAATTATATCCTACATTTGATATTTTTGATACCAAAAACAATATCCATGAAGTAAGTATACGAATAGAAAGCCTATTGTCTGTTTTGTTTTTTAAATAGTACTAGACATTTGTACCATTTTGCCTTCTTCAAGCAAGAACGCTATTAAAAACATCATATAGTCATGAGGTTAAAAATGTGATTATACATTTTGAAGATGAGGGTAATTAACAAAAATAAACTGCAAGTGATTGACAAACCACTTGTAAAAACCGGTTAACAAAATACTGTTACAGATCAAGTTGAATTACGATGTAGAAAAGATATGGACCCTCCAAAAACAAATCTTAAAGCCAATCCAAAAGTTAACTATTATGTAGACTTTATATTTGGCCTTTCATCTCCCAGTTAGTGCCATCTACTGGCATTTAAGCAAAAATACACCGATTTTAATCAGCTAGTTTCCCCATGTTCGTAATTATGAAAACTAGAACTATTTAACACTTCCCACCAACCATTAAATAGGCCTGGGTTAAAACTTATTCCACTGGGTATTAGCCCACTGAAGTGATTGGTAAAAACAAAGGTTTAGATTAATACAGGGTTCTAAGCTTTAAAGTCATCATTCAAGGATTCTGTACTGTTTTCAAGCAGCAGGATCAAGCTGTCAAACACAAATAAAAGCTCTCACTGATGACAGATTGCAATGCATTTAAAAAAAGAATGGGCATTCAAGACTTAATTTCCTTTCATCAAGCAGCAATATTGTGCTGGCAGTTGTTGGATTTTTCCAAATATAATTCTTATTTGAAATGCATTGCAATGTATCAAATATCAGTGAATGCTTTTATTTAGCAAAGTATATTCTGAGTTTGTGTTGACAGCTTCTTCCTGCTGCTTGAATAACATTAATGAAGCCTTAAATGCCCATCACTAGTCAGACACATTGCCCTGAAATCACATTGTGACATCGTGCAATTATGGGAATCATTTCTGGTTTCATACTGTATTCACATTTTAGATTAATACATTTCCAAACAAAGTTTAGAAAAGTATGAAATTCAAAGTAGGAATATTCAAATCCCTCCAAATAGCGATATTCTCAAAAATAGTGACCAGCTTGTGTCAACCTGGATAACAAAAGGACTTTACCTTTGTTAATCTTACAGTTACTGAAAGTTCACACAAGTGTATTACTCATGGTAATACTGAAACAAACTTATAAACCACCAATTATGCATAATGTTTCTTTTATTGCAAGAGGACAAAGGGTATAACAGGAGGTTGCCAGAGAGCGATGTGAAGTCAGACGTTTCAGACGAGAAAGATTTAAGCCAACTCCTCTTCGCCCTCCTCCTCAAACTCTCCTTCCTCCTCAGCGGTAGCGTCCTGGTATTGCTGGTACTCTGACACCAGGTCATTCATGTTGCTTTCTGCCTCAGTGAACTCCATCTCATCCATGCCCTCCCCAGTGTACCAATGGAGGAAGGCCTTACGACGGAACATAGCGGTGAACTGTTCGGAGATACGCTTGAACAGCTCTTGGATGGCGGTGCTGTTTCCAATAAAGGTGGCGGCCATCTTGAGGCCGCGGGGTGGAATGTCACAGACCGCAGTCTTGACGTTGTTGGGGATCCATTCAACAAAGTAACTGCTGTTTTTGTTCTGGACGTTCAGCATCTGCTCATCCACCTCCTTCATGGACATGCGTCCACGGAATACCGCGGCTACGGTGAGGTATCTGCCGTGTCGGGGGTCGCAGGCAGCCATCATGTTTTTAGAGTCAAACATCTGCTGAGTGAGTTCTGGAACTGTCAGGGCTCTGTACTGTTGGCTGCCTCTACTAGTGAGGGGGGCAAAACCAGGCATGAAGAAGTGCAGACGAGGGAAGGGCACCATGTTGACGGCAAGTTTGCGGAGGTCAGCGTTGAGCTGGCCGGGAAAGCGTAGGCAGGTGGTGACGCCGCTCATGGTGGCTGACACCAAGTGGTTGAGGTCTCCGTAAGTGGGTGTGGTGAGTTTGAGAGTACGGAAGCAGATGTCATACAAAGCCTCGTTGTCAATACAGTACGTCTCATCTGTGTTCTCTACAAGCTGGTGGACGGAGAGGGTGGCGTTGTATGGCTCCACCACAGTGTCTGACACTTTTGGGGAGGGCACCACACTGAAAGTGTTCATGATGCGGTCGGGGTACTCTTCACGGATCTTGCTGATGAGCAAGGTGCCCATGCCAGACCCAGTGCCTCCTCCCAGGGAATGTGTAAGCTGAAAGCCCTGCAAGCAGTCACAGCTCTCTGCCTCTTTCCTAACCACATCCAGGACAGAGTCTACCAGCTCAGCTCCTTCAGTGTAGTGGCCCTTGGCCCAGTTGTTTCCAGCGCCACTCTGGCCTGGAATAGACAGAAGTCTAAAGTAAATTTTAAGAAATACAAGTCACTGGAAAATGTTGACCTCTGATGTATGGTGCAAACAAAGGAGATGACAACACATTAGATGACAATGTGTTCTGAATAACCAATGCAAGCAGTTTGTTGCCTGTAGTCAAGCAATTATATTTTACAGCAGCAAGACAAACGAAATAAAGGTCCATTAGTTGAAGGTTTCTACAGTCAAACTGACAAGACAGTTTCTTACCGAAAACAAAGTTGTCAGGTCTGAAGATCTGACCGAACTGTCCAGACCTCACGGAGTCCATTGTCCCAGGCTCCAAGTCCACAAGTATGGCCCTGGGTACATACTTCCCACCTGAAATGCCATTAACACTTGAGTCATTGACATGGCATTATAATCCAGGTTCAATGGGTTTGACAACTACGACATTCACTTTTTTTGTTGAAGCAATTGGACAACTGCCAAATTTGGAAGACAAATATAGAGCATGACATCACAATTAAGCCTAATAGGGCTGACCAATTCTAAACTTCACAACTTATATTTTTTATCCAACTCAAAATGGCAGTTATTAAAAGTACATTAGATTTGACACTAGTTGAACTCACCTGAAGCTTCATTGTAATAAACATTTATTCTTTCAAGCTGAAGATCACTATCCCCATGGTAACTCCCTGTGGGGTCAATGCCATGCTCGTCACTGATCACCTCCCAGAACTAAAGAGAAAACAAATCGGCATTTATTTATAAGGAATACATTAATACTACTAAATCAAAGATACTACAGTAATGGATCAAATTACTAACTTCTAAACTACAAATACCCACTTTAACATGCTCCTTTCATCAAGTGCAAAAAACAAAATGGAGTTTCTAAAGTTGACACAATTTTAAATAGTCGTTATTTTTAATGTAAGGTCTTCTTGATAAAGGTAGATATGGTCAAACATATCAGCATGGTCAAGAACAATATGTTTAACAAAAACCGGCTTTGAATTAAATGTTTGCAGCCTTCGGTGCACCTCTCCATGAGTTCAGCCTGACCCAAACGGCCATATTACAAAGGCGCGCTGATTAAACAGAGTTCGGACAACACCCTTGAAATACAAAGTATGAAAACGTTAAACGTTTCTCTAAGAAATAAAAATCTAAAAACGTTGAAACAAGAAGGCAAACAATTCAAACTCATATGCCATTTTCCGCCAAAAACGGGTGGATTAGGGAACAAAGGGACCGCAATATACTCATTCCGCTCCAATCGGTTATACTTATAATTAAACCGGAATGGATTAATTGTCAGACACCATTTTAAATAAAACCAAATAAAATATCCAGAACTCTCTCATATACATTTCTCTTAAACAATTACTTTGTAGACTTCATTCAAATATGGAATTCAAATGTTAAACAGATACACACCTTCGCGCCAATTTGATTGCCGCATTGCCCAGCTTGTAAGTGAACAATCTCCCTCATTCTTATAGTAATGAAATTGTTGGTTTCTAGACTTTCCTTCTCCGAGCTGAGCGAAATCTTAAACTGTTGGGAGTGTGTATGCACAGTTATAGTTGTTAAGTCATTCTACAAGACCGCTTCAATTTATAGCAATCTTATTGGTCCGTCTGGCCTCAAATCCCGCGTTGTTAGCGATGTGATTGGTGGAGATCTGATCGGATATGTCGTCATAGGCAGACAATCGGACCCCGTAGAAACTGCAATTTAAAAAAAGAAACTCAAAGTGGCAACTGGCTGGAGCCTACGCCTGGGGTTGAGACCTAATACATCCATGGCAGAGACCCGAGACCTAGATTATAAATGAGCTTTATAATGATGGCGTGTTATTGACATAATTAATTCGTTGAAGATGGCATAATTCAAATCCAATTGTTTTTTTGCATTATGAAACAGTTTAAGGCTACATCACTGAAAATTAGGGCAAAAGGAAAATATCATTATGCAATGTTTAAAACAGTTCCACACTTCACAAACCAACTCATTCACACATAAAACATGAATACTGACCACACGTATGTTGTTGCTTCTCAGTTTATTATACGTCTTGTTACCTAGTTACCTGTTGCTTACCTATGTACATAAACATGACCATACCAATCGAATCAGCACCGGTACTTCTGGTAGCTATATACCCAGGGCCGGCCCTAGGCATAAGCGAACTAAGCGGATGCTTGGGGCCCCCTGACCACCAGGGGGCCCCCAATCGAGTGCACAGGTGACTCAGCGTGGTCGGAGGGGGCCCCCAAATCAAATTCTGCTTAGGGCCCCCAAAAGGCTTTGGCCGGCACTGTATATACCAAACTATTATCATCAGTTAATGTTTATTCATTGGGTACACGTTTCCTGTGAAAGTAATTTTCTATTCATTTTTAGTTTTTGATGCCTTCCTTAATCTCCGACTCTGCATTATGGTAAATGTCGGTATTTCACTGCCAGTCTACATCTGAATTATTGCGTATCAGATAAAATGGACATCATAAAAATGTTCTCTTGTAAAGTTTCAAAACATTAGTTGGGAGGCAAAGGGGAATTGAGAGGAAAATACCATTATAATTTAAAGTTCAAGTGTATGTACAGAAAAATGCAAATATATTTTAATGTACGTTGAAAATCTTGTGTCATGTCTTCAACAATGGAGTAATAATACATAATACAAACAGCATGAACAGTGTGTCGGAGTATCCATTGTATCCTGGTGTCCTGACTAAAAACCTAGCCCCCATATCATTGATGCCACTCAGTCTTCCCCAGCGACCAATTTCCTCACTCACCCATCCTGAATTAATGCAATAAAAATGTAGAGCGTTTTTAATTAGAGCACCAGGAAAACAAAATAAACGGCTCATGTGTTTTTTTGCTTATCTGCTTATCTTCAGCAATGGGGCATCATGTAGGATTTGACTATAAACTACAGCCCCATAATGGATCAAATGGTTATAGGTGAAATATTGTTATTTGCAATTATACAAATAGGTGTATAAACGAGGGAAAAACAGCCGGAAAAGTGTCTCAAATCAATCACTCTGCGTTAATGTGTGAATGAGTCAAATGCAATAAAATACAGGCCTGACCACCACCAGTACAACGACCCATCCTCACAGACGAGTTATTCTTGTTTTGCCTTTTGCTTGTTTCTTTTTTATAAATTACAAGGAAGATACACTTCTGTTAAAATCTACTGCAATCATAAGCAGCTCAATGCTGTCTATAGTGGGCATTTTGTACCTGACAATCCCCCAAATTATACAAAGTGTAAACCATTACATATGCAGACATCAGTTTAATTCTTGCTTGGTAATCTGAGTGATTTATGAACACAACTGTAGTCGACAATTTTTCTGCATTATAAATGATCGATTTTATTGACTTTAAAAGTTTATACTGCTGAAAGACGTACTGTCAAATCATAATGAACCTAAGACCTGTTGTGTCTTATCTGAAATCAGAGCAAGATGGACTTTTTTACCATCACCTCTGCTATTGTAAAAATAATGAGATGTTTAATACAAATTGTTATGAAAATAATATTTTTGCCAGGAGAAACAATTAAAAAAACACATGCATGATTGCCATACAAGCAAGGGGAGGGGGTCCATTGATGTAACCAGAAGGTCTTTCTTCAGTACATGGGTCAACAGAAACTAGCCACTCTCCTGTACAATTGTCTGTACAGTTATTAGATTTAAACAACTGTTGTGTCTAACAGACGTTTCTCAGAAAATCCGATGTGGTTCAGAGGTTGTTGTCTTGTTCCAGTCCGTGCTTCTCGATGTAACGTCTACAGGAGGAGGGCAGAAACGAATGATGAAGGGTAGACAAGAACGACTAGATGAAAAATGTAAACTGTCAAAACGGACAAACCTAGGCTCCATTGCAACCTTTGATCTCACCTTCTGGCAAACTCATACAAGGCCTCTTTCCTCTCCTGTAGGGACATGTGTCTGTCTACTGGTGATTTACCAAAACATTTGGAGGAAGGCTATGGGTTAAAAAGGAAAAATCAAATCAAACTATGCAGTAATCCTCAGAATGTAACCTCATGGACAATGATGTAATACCCAATGAATAATAGTCAATATAGACATCATATCAGTAAACTTTAGACATGGTTAAGGTTGCCTGGCTTACCTTAATGGTGGAAGCGGGGGTAACTGAAGAGGGCGACCTCCAGGCTCCGCCTGCAGCCCCGCCTGTTGCTCCGCCTGTTGCTCCGCTTATGGCCTCTCCTGGAAGCTCCTCAGCACTCTCCAACAGGTTAGTGATAGTGGTGTCCACACAGTTAGTTTGTGCTGTAATAATGGTGGGTGGAGAAGTTCAGTTTAACTTTACAACTTCTCTTTGATTCTACTGCAAATTCTATTTCAAACAAATGTACATCAATCGACATTCCTCATCGCTGCAACAGAAATGAACACAACAATAAATAAAAGGTTTGGTGTACCCAGAGACATATACTATGAAGCAAGACTTAGGGTTGGTGAGCTTACTTCATGTTTAACCCTGGGTGTTTAGTATTACTACCTGTTACCGGGTTACATCACCATGGTAATTTACGCTGCAAACCTAACCTGCTTGGGACCAGGTTAAAGTGGAAATAACAGATTAACCTGAATAAAAGCACCGCCTACTGACAAATCAATTCTCAATGGAAAATGGCGTCACCATTCTGGGGGTCACCATTGGTTTCTCTGATGTGTATCTGTATGAAAGATATCGATTTTCAGCAGAGGGACTGAAATCTCTTTGTCAGCTTCTCGAAACTGTATATGTTGCCAGTTCCACACATCAAAGTTGTGCGCTTACAGTTCCACAGACTGTATCCATAGCGTTGAGTTTGTTTGCTACAGGTAGTTTTTATTTAAGCTGTAGTTGATACAGAAAACTAACATCAGTGTATTCCCTTTCACTCTAGAAACAGTACATTTACTATTTACTCCCACAGTATTTTAACATGATTTGAACCCAGTATTCTAACATTGATTAATTTACACAACTTGTACATTTTTATTTGCTCCCTATGACCATTTAACACTGCCAGGATAGCAACCGAAAGAATACGAAAAAAAAATTGTCTTACACGCCATCAGCATTCATCTAACACATTAATTTAACAGAATACACAATTATAATTAAAGTCAGAAAGTTGTACCTTAACGGCAGTCCCAAGCAAAAAAGTATAATTGAATGTATGATACTTTAAATATATTATATTAAACAATAATCAATAATTATTTATAATATTTTGTTATGTACTTATTGAAAGTATACTTAAAATATACTGAAATATTGTTATTACATACTTAAATTGAATCAGGTTTTAACTTAAGTGTAACAGAAGTAGTGATGTACGAATCACGAATGATTCGTTCTTTTTGAACGATTCTTTTTAGTGAACTGGGTGTACTAGGATGATGTATGTTATTCGATGTATATGATAAATAAACAACTTTGACTTTGACTACTGAATCACTGCTTTAAAAGATTCGTTCAATTAATGAATCACTTCTGCAAGAGAAAATTACGCAGATGTAGCCTACGGGTGAAGTCCGAATCAAAAACTTATAGCTACAACTTAATAGATGTCATCACCATGCTCTAAATAAATAGATGCCCACACTTATCATAATCCACACACTGCGGCAGAAATCGAACTCGTCTTCATAATCTTTGTCATAAAGGCTTTATTGTCGCGGTTTTGAAAGGGCTATGAATAATGAGTCTTGTGTCGCGAGAGTGCACAAACTGTGTCTACACAGCGATGTTATTGGCTGTTTTTCACACCCTTTATTATAAAAATATGTTCACCTAAGCATACTTTACGAGAATAAAACGTGTCATTCGTAAACCTGTTTTTGTTTCCCTTAAAAAGTACATGTGAATATTTTCAATGTGAATTACGTAAGTATATATTAACGCCACGCGAAACAGAAGTAATGGCTGCAAGTAATACTTGCAGCCAGTTGAAAACGTCAAGATGAGTGAACGGCGACAAAGGAGCAATATTTGGACCGTTTTCACCAAAATAAATAAAAACCTTTAAAAGAGATGGCTTAAAGTCAAATATAGCTGCAATGCAAGGATCTTAAATGTTAATGGGTATGCAAGTTCCAACAAAAATCCAAAAAGTTTAACTTTTTTGTTGCTGTTCTTTTCAGCCTACTTTGCTGTGCTTTTCATTTCTGAAAACTGATTAATAAATATTTGTTAACATTACATTTTTGTGTTCATAGCTTGAAAATTTAAACGAGTGCTTTCAGAGTAAATAATAAGGTCACACCATGGGCACAAAATGAAATGAAGCAGTTTGTCAAAAATATTCATTAACCGAATCACTGATTAGAAAGATTGGAATCTTTTAAATGAACTGTACTGAATGATTCAGTTCACTTTAGTGATTCGGAATCCCCATCACTAAATAGAAGTATAAAACTAAAGTATGCTTTAAAATATACTTTTTTAGCTTGGGGTGACACCAGAGATGGGGACTCATGTTGGAGACTTGGAATCGAGTCGCACACACAGTGACTTCAGACTTCAATTGAGACTCTCCCTCAAAAGACTTCAGACCCGACTCAGACTCGAGATGCGGGACTCATGAACAATATTTATTTTTAGGAATCGTTTGATGAGCTGAATGTTATTCCCCTCCCTGCATAACCTATAACCTACCTACGTAACAGGTAAGGACTAATATGAGTGGGTATCTGCTGCGTGCGGCCACAGGTGAGAGTACAACAAACATGTCAACTGCACCAGCAGCTGCTGTGCGCCATTCATCATAAGCTTTGGCTTTAAAAACATAATATAAACAAAAGAAGCGCTGGATGCAAAATACGTGGTATTAACATCAAGGACCCTGGCTCAACCACATCTAAATTTTACCAGGCATCTGAACATGCAGCAAATGGTTCGCATTTAGCTAGAATGTGATGTTTTGCTGTTTGCACTAATTGGGAGGATGTTAATTATGACACGGTGAGGTATAACATTTTCTGTATTAAGTTTGTATGGCCCCACAGAGCCTGCACAATAGGAGGCAAAGTCTGTCATTATGATTCAGAAACAGACAAGCAAATTATTTCTTCATTAGTACCTCAATGTTTGGTCTGAACTGTATGTTCATGTTAAAAGGCACAGTTATTACAGTTAATAACTTTAAAGTAAAGCATTCCTGGTGTTTTTTTCTCATATTAAATAGCCTGCTTACACTGATTATACACCAAACAACAAATCAAAGCTCATACTGCATTCTAATAGATAAAGGAGTCATAATAACCTATAACATGCTTTGAATTCATTACGAAAACCTACGTAGTGTTCTAAGCACCCTGGATGGAACGCAGCAGGTGATACAACACTCATTATAACCACAAGAGACTTGAGACTTGGGACTCTAGCTCAAAGACTTGAGACTTGACTTGGACTATTGGACTTGTGAGCATCTCTGGGTGACACCAATGAGCCTTGTAACTGACACTTTCACGCAGTTGGCAATCTTTTGCCAGATTTCCTTCCTGTTTTACATCTGATATATTTTTATATTCTTCACATTTCTCCAAAATTTTAATTTGCAACTCTATTGATTTGTCCATGTGGTGCACACACCGCCCCTTTTATGTGAACGCACTCGTCGCTAAATTGGGAAAACCTGGGGATATTTAACAAATTGATAACCACCTATGTGACATCTCTTATCCAGATTGCAGTTGTTAGGTTTAGTAAAGCCAGCTAATGAAAATAAATCCTGGGCATGTTAAACTTGCTTCATAGTATAGGCCTCTAGTGATAATACGTAAACGGTTCGGTGTACCCAGGTCTCTGGTGATAATAAGTAAACAGTTCGGTGTACCCAGGTCTCTGGTGATAATAAGTAAAAGGTTTGGTGTACCCAGGTCTCTGGTGATAATAAGTAAACGGTTCGGTGTACCCAGGTCTCTGGTGATAATAAGTACACGGTTCGGTGTACCCAGGTCTCTGGTGATAATAAGTAAACGGTTCAGTGTACCCAGGTCTCTGGTGATAATAAGTAAACGGTTCGGTGTACCCAGGTCTCTGGTGATGATGCTGAAGGGGATATCAGGTAGAACCTCCTTCACCTGCTGGGCCATTCTTCTCATCCTGCTCTCCTCCACTGCAGAGCTGCGGACCATGAAGCCCAGGGGACGCGGTCTAGCACCCAGACCTGCAGACAGACAGCAGTAAACACACACAATCACCCATAGTCACAGACACTTGTTTAGCGCTGTTTCTACAGCATTTGTTCTTACTTAAGGTTGTGGTGCGTGGGGCACTGTGCCTTTTCCTTTTGATGTGCTCTGCTTTGTCTGCTTTGGTAATCTGCGTGGAGGCCAAACTGAGCTCAGTGGCCAGGATCTGAAAATAGAGGAAAAACCAGAGAACAATAGATTACCAAGCCGTTTTACTGTTTGATTACAGAATGCGTTAAACAAAAAGATCAAGGAGCCTGCGGTAAGAACAAATATTTGTGGTGCTCTATCATAGCCCAATCATTATCAGTACATCACCTATGAGGAGTATGCTCCACATGAACCAAGAACACCCAACATTTACCACCTCAACTACAACAACTTCCATGTTGACATCACACAGCTAGTCAAAAACACCTACAAATCACCCTGCTCTGCTTTTGCCCGTCAGGGCTGTAAACTCACCTCTGGAGAAGAGTATTTCAACTCAGTCAATTCAGGAAATGCATACAAATTCAGCTCTCAATTTAGAAAATATTGAGAAATTTTTAATTCATTTATAAAATGTCTCCTGAAATGGCTGAATTGAAGTGGAAATCTCCAAAAAGGATATGATCCATCCTACTCGTCCTACATTTGATATTAATGTGAGTAGGATTACTAAGACTCTGAAGTTATTACTGAGTAAAGCTCACGTCTTTCCCTTTGTTTTAAGAAACAATAATTTGCTACTGTGTTCTTTCTTTGTTCTACTTAATATAAACTTGATATAAAAAATATCTATTTAGGTTTCGTTTTTGTGTATATATTTGAGTTAAAACCTGGATGTTATCATTGAACTGAGGCAAAAGGATTCCTAAGTAATGGTTAATTACTTGGATAACATGGAACACCAAACAAGTTTGCGTAGCTAGAGTAGGAAATTATTTTGGACTAATAACATCTACTAAATGGTAATTTTTTCCTCAGCTCCACAACTCTTTGGACAGGTGTGGATTGATGATTGAATTTACAATTACCTAATCTGCACACAAGAAGTCCCAGAGAGCAATGTTTCATGGTACGCAATCCAACTTATCTATCCCATAACCCAGGCACCACTTTGCATTGCCTCATGTGGGATCTCTGGGCAAAGTTGGAGAAGCTGTGGTCACATCTTGAACTTGTGACCAGCGTAACGTTGGCCAGCTGCACAGAGGCCCGTAATTACTATTCTTTACTTTTCTTTAAAACGTGTGAATAAAAAGCAATGCAGTTTGTTTCTTTAAAAACTTGAATGAGTTCAAGTGTTTTATACCTCCTGGACTTTGTTGGCAAACTCCTGAAAAGACTCTTCCTCTTGTCTGGAAACAGGAGTGAGCCATCTGTGAACGTGAAAAAAGAACAGGGTCTCTACAAGCTTTCTGAGCCACAGGACTAAAACAAACTCGCCCCTAGAACTAAGCCTATAAACAAGCTGTTTAAAACGTAATGACAATACAATCCCAAGTAAAAGGCCACACCCCTTCCATATTCTTTACATTCTGCTGCCCGAAAATCCATAATGCGATTAATAATACATTTGATAGACACCAATATAAACAAGCAAGTCTACATTTCATATACATGATTCAACCAACCTTGCACAACCTTGGTACAACATCCGTTTAAGATTAATTTACATATTTCTACAGCAACAGGATCCAGCGGTAAGCAGAGCCTGATTGAACAGGACTGGTTTGTACTAATATCAAAGGTAGTTTAGTAAATGTTGCCTGTCTTCTTTCTGAATAGTATAGAAGTATTTTCCTTGTCACAGTATTTAACAGAGCGATAATCAATACAAAATGTAGTAAGATATATATATATATATAGCTGGTGCAGAAGTAGCTTTAAGGACATATGCAACAAAATAATGTAGCAATGATATGAGCAGAATCCCACTCATTGCATTGAGGTTCCTGTATAATTAAAACAGAATCTCTGTTCACTGATCAGCATTTAGTCAAGATCTTTACTTACTAAATATATGTCTAGAAGTGTTAAGTATGTATCTATAAATGTTATTCTATATTGTTTGGCACTCCCTAAGATAATAACAGATAATGTTAAAATTATGCAGCAAAGACCAAGTTATTCTGAGATTGTGACAATGACTTATACAACTATAAGGAATTGTATCACTGTAAAATGTAGATTTGCTTCTTGGTAGGAATGCGGTAGACAGTGTTAATTTAACTAAGAAAACAGGATCTCTTTGAAATGCAATGTATGTAAAACCTAAGGCCAGCGTGACTAAATGGAGAACAACAACCAGATATGTCTAAGGCCTTTCGTCTCAATAAGAAGTGATACCGAATACATTTTGGCTTTTACTTAGGGAGGGATTGACATATAGAATGCCTGGACAAGATGGCGCCAATTAACCAGTACTAATTATGTTGAATCCAAGGTTGCAGCCATTGGTGAGATTCAAACTAATGCTATCTGTTTGGGCCAATAGGAAATCAGTATTACGTTTTCTGTTGTGACATCATTCTCTGTATAAAAATGAACGTTACCTTATCGAGATCAGCTTTTTTCTGCAGCGACAACTCGGCTTTAAGACATTAAAGTCTATGCTTCATTTTACACATTGTCTTTTATTTTGCTAGTACTGCTCAAGTCTGGGAAAAAGGCTTCTTAACAATGTGCAAAGTTTTGCACTTGCACTCGACATGGATTCCCTGGTGTTCGTAGCCTCTGTAGAATTAGTTTTTGCGGGGGTGGGGGGCGTTCTACCCATTTTTCATGCCCAGTTCCCCTTAAGCCTCATTGGCAACCCCTCAACAGCTGTGAGATGGTCAAAGATCAATCACATATTTTTTTTTCTAGCCAAGCTGTGCCGTTCTTACCAACACAGAAGATTTAAGTCTGTACATATATGGTAGAATTTCCACCTTTGCCAACGATACTATTGTGACTAAGTTGACAGGTGTCAGATGTCAAATCAAAGAAATTGTGTCTGACCACTTACCCATCTACACCAGGCGGGCACTGGCTGACTGCGTTAACATAGAAACTGACAATTTTTGGGGACTTCCCAAGACCCCTCGATTCTTGAGACCAATGTCCCCCTAATTGCTCTCTACTGGCCCTCTGACACCTCCTCCTACAATACCTGGTCTCCCATCTGGGACTCCCAGAATTAAACTTGCTTTGTTTTAGAGGCAAGCTAGCAGTAGATTGTTGTTGTCCTAAGAGGTTTCAGGATTTTAGTCAGAAAATTTTCTAAACTTCAAAAAGGGGTATGAGATTTTCAACAGGTAATACTCTACTAAAAATAGTCTCAAATCTAAAACAAAACAATGAGTTATTTTCTTTAAATCAAGGACGCACAAAACAGTTTTCAATTTGATACCTTTACATGGTCTCACCAGAGGCCGGACAATATTAAGTAGTGAGAGACAGTAATTATTTAGTACCTTACTTGGTACACTGTACATGGGACGAAGAAGGTCCACAAAAGTTCAGTCAGCCAAAAGGAGTTTGGCGTGCTCTGGAGAAAAGAGGAACAATCTGCATTAGTTCATCATGTGAAATCCACTGCAGTTTTAAGACAGATAAAACAGACTGATAGTGACAACTCAACAAACCAAAAATCACAGTAGGTCTAGCAGCACTCTAAAACCAGAAGAAGTAAATCTTGCATAATTTGGTCAGTTAAATCACTTCTGTGCTATATGCATTGCTATATCCTGCCTACAAAACAGAAACGGGAAGAGGGACGTCCACCGGGGCTCTGGTAAACTTGTTGTGTGTGAGGATGTGAAGAGAAAGAAGTGTCAACGGGGACTAGAAGACTGTGTAAAAGAGTGGTGTGTAATGTCAACAGAGCATGTGTAAGAGATTGAGGAATTAAGGACTTTGTCATGACAGTTAGTGGTTCGAGCCTGACTATGGGTTCTCCAACTTTCCCCGGATCCCCAGCACAAGGCACTGAAAATTGGCATAGCGCTGCCCGGGATTTGGGTCAAATAAGTCGGATTATCTACCTTGCCACTTCGCTCTCCAGTGAATCATTGTGTGCATATCGGGCGACGGTATGTTAAATCACAGAAGTGTAGTCGGTGAGCGTAATCATCCTGTGCATGATCTGACTAAAGGCTTCCGTGTTGGATGGGCAATGCGAAAATTATCGGCGGCTCGGCGACATGGTTAGATGAACCATGTGAGTGCACCTCGCCATCCCGAATCTGTCCAAGGAATTACGGAGCTGCCGTCAAGGCAGGCTTAGTGGGAATTTACTGCCACAATGACACCCTAATCAGGATGATTGTATTCCTGCCAAATCAGAGGTTGGCTTTTGTATATAAGTTAATAAAAATGTGTTATCAGTAGGCTACTCTGTTAAACAGAGTAAAGCAGAATTCAGCTTTTTGTATAGTGCACTGCGAGAAAGGGTGAACATAACTAATGTCACTGTAATGACATTTAGAATTGTGCCAAATTCTCTGAAGATGAGCACATTTTCTGTGCTTGAAATCTTTTTATTTCGCCCTTGTTTTTCTCCCCTCGCAATTTATTTCCAATTCGCCTTCAAGTCCTGTTTCATCGGCAACCCATCAGCAAGTGCCGGACGGTCGAAGAGCGATCACATGCTTCCTCCAAGCGCGTGTCACCAAACAACCTGATTCTTCATTACACTGCTCTTTCAATACAGAATCCTTAAGTCGGGATGTATGTGGGAGGTTTCCCACGTTATGTGCGTTTTTACAAACGTCGCACCACCCTGCATGCTATACCCGGTGGCGCCCTATATGGCATGTTATTTTTTTTTACACAAGATAGATACATTATTATTATTACATTATTATTTTTGTTCTGTAGTGTTGTTATAGACCAGCTACTCCCAAAGTGGGATACAAAATAAATTGTGTTTCAACATTTATTTCAATATTCAAATATGCCTATATGTTATTAAAGTGATGTTTTCATGTCTGAATAGCCCAGTTTCACTGGCAAAAATAATCACCAACTAGTGTCTGGATAAATAACAACATAATGTCAAATATATAATAATTGACATCCAACCAGAAAAACTATAAATTGTTTGTTTTGAGTACTTAAATAAAGATCTCCAAAAGGCAAATCAAACTATACAAACTGGACAATTATCGTATGTAATGCTAAAGTACAAATAAGTTAAAGGAAGAAAGGTTATATACAGTTAGATCACACCCACTTATACAGCACATAAGCTTATATAATTACCACCCAAATCTCTTGCATTTTGGAAACAATTTATAATTTTTTGGGACAGTTTAACTATTACTTCACACTGTGTGTGGAATTGCAGTGGTATTCAACCGGCCTGTAGCACCATCGTTTGAGTGGTGGCCAACTAGCCCTCGCTTTCTCTTGTCTGAATTGCTTGAAAATGTATTTAACAGTACGAGAGATGCTCAAAACCATAATGATGTGCAGTTCAAACAATTCGTCACGACTACTTTTATGAGTGAGAAATACAATTGTGTCGTTAATTTAATATAATTTAATTATAATTTCTCCTCCAGCCCAATGCTCAAACAACAACGTCTGTTTGTTTTACGTTTTCTAAATTAAATAGATCCTGCGGCTCCTGCAGCATTAAGACACGTTTAATGTGATAATCAGCTATAATTAATTAATTAATTCAATCTTCATTTATTGTCTAATGCTAATACACCAGGCTTATCACCATACTTTTTAAAACACTTGGGACACTTTTTTACACAAAACAAGAAATCTGTGCGATGTACCAGGGTTTGTGCTTTATGCGCTAAAATACGGTAATACAGCGGCCAGGATACTAACCCTGTCCGCCATGACACAGTTCTGCTGCAAGGCAGCCAAATAGACACACATTTTCTGTGATCATGTCCTCATCCTCTAGGAACCATACTTGAACTAGACACACTAAATACCATGGCTGAGATCCAGGAGATCTGACAAATTGGAGAAAAATCCTAAAAAGATCTGCCCACATGCAGAGACCTTGAGATCTTCGCTGGAGCTTCTTTTAAAATATGTATACATAAGAGCGTCTGCTAAATGACGGAAATGTTACAAAAAATTTAAACAAAGACTAGATGAATGCGGTCTTTGTAGGAACAGTGTGAAGGAAGACTACAACTTTCAAATGCCCAAAACTCAACACTGTATATATGCATATTCTTCAATGTGCCACATTGCTTTTTGAACTAATATGACCAATATGTTTAAATTTGACTGTATTTTTGACTGTATTACCAGAGCCAGAAATGGCCTCTTCACTTGCAAGGCCACAGGCTGAATGGAATCAGTCAAGGAGAAAGGCCAGGAGCTGAGGGAGAAAAAACAGGCACATCTACTCAGTTGTTGCTCTTAGAAACAGTAATACAGAGGAAGTATGGCAGAGAAGCTTACAGCAGTGTAAGCTCAGGGTAGATTTTAAATCACCTGCTAATGAATCACTTGATCTGTTTTAATTGTTGATAACAATAGCTGTGTCATACTACTGACCAGTGACTAGACAAGTACTGTGTATACCAAGAGGTCATACAATAACAAAAATATGTGTTTTGATTATGCACATAATAAACTCAAATTGAATGCAAACTTTCTGAATTGTTCAACTTAAAAATACTGCTTGAGGAAAAGAATAATGCAGTGTGTTGTGGCTCACCTGAACTTGAGCAAACCAGCACGTCCGTTCGTGGTTTCCTCCTCAGGAAAGAGGAGCAGGGGCAGAGTTCCTGGGGCAGAGCAGTATCTTCTGAGGGACTCCTCCATCTCATCCTGGCTTGATATTGTGCCTAGCTCCATAAAGCCTCTGGCCCAACACACAAAGCCTGCAGAGTCCTCCATCATTGGCTGAGCAGAGGATCATACAAGTCTCAGGACACAGTAAAAGAATAAAAAGAAACTTGGCTTGTGGCCTATTGTTCAGTCAACTCCAATGTCCTTCGAGACAATGATATCTTTGTTTAACTGGGCAATCACAACTCAAGAATCACAAAGTGAAAGAAAAAAACAGTTTTACTTTACAAAATATACTGACTGTATTGCAGGAGGTCAAGAGATTGACAATGTTGTGGTCAAACTGGGTCACGTGATTGCAGATGTACATTTTTGTGCTTTTGTCTCTTAAATGTGGGTTGGTCTGTCTCACGTGCATACCAAGAACTGAGGACATTATTCTCACAATGAATCTGGAATAGGGAAAAAAAGTTACAAATTTCAAAAGCACTAAACAAGAGGACATACACTAAACAAAAATATAAACACAACTTTTTTTTTTGCCCCCATTTATCATGAGCTGAACTCAAAGATCTAAGACTTTTTCTATGTATACAAAATGCCTATTTCTCTAAAATATTGTTCACAAATCTGTCTAAATCTGTATTAGTGAGCACCTCTCCTTTGCCGAGATAATCTATCCACCTCTAAAATGTGCAGTTTCATCACACAGCACAGTGGCAGAGATTTCGCAAGTTGAGGGAGTGAAACTGACAACCTCCCACGCAGTGATTTAAAGCCACAACAGGTGGATTCAGCACCACGGCCAGCTCCGCAGCCTAAAGAATCACAAACAATTCAGTAGGCTGCAAAGCTGGCCGTGAATTCACCTGTAGTGGCTTTAAATCACTGCGTGGGAGGTTTCCAGTTTCACTCCCTCAACTGTCATGAAACTGAACATTTTAGAGTGGCCTTTTATTGTGGCCAGCCTAAGGCACACCTGTGCAATAATCATGCTGTCTAATCAGCATCTTGATATGCCACACCTGTGAGGTGGATGGATTATCTTGGCAAAAGAGAAGTTCTCACTAACCCAGATTTAGACAGATTTGTGAACAATATTTGAGAGAAATTCACCTTTTGTGTACATAGAAAGTTGTAGATCTTTGAGTTCAACTCATGATAAATGGGGGCAAAAACAAAAGTGTTGTGTTTATAATTTTGTTCAGTGTATTTAGAAATACATAGATTTTCCCTAAATAGACAGCCTGAACTCTCTGCAAGACTTTCCACAATGTGTTTCTCCAGATGTCATGTTATTGGGTGAAGGCATGCCCATTTTGGTAGAAGCAAAGTGTGGCAGTCTTGGCAGTGTTAATAAGCAGGAAGTCTCTGTACTTGTATTTTGTCATTATACTTGATTCAATACTACTCTTACCTTCTAGCAAGACTGTCTGGAAGTGCGCAGCTCACCAAAAATACATGTGCACCTATGAATATTCGTATTAACATCAAACATAACCCAACCGGAGAGTAAAGCAATACCAGCAACAAGACCAGTCCGTCGCTTGGCAATCTGTTTAGGACAGACAGATTGTAATTTCAGTGTAATTATTTTCATGGACAGGAAAATGTATCAAATTACAAAAAAGTTCTTAACAATGACAGCTGCATCGTGACAGTAAAAGTAGCTATGTTACTAGGTACAACCAATCAGGATCCCAGTTACTTGGCTAGCTAGTATTAAGAACACAGTGCATGATACATTTCCAGTAGCTAACTAGCTATGTTTGAGTATCAGGTTTTACCTTGACATTTAACACTATACATTAACAAACATTCCCACGACTGTAACACACATACGTACCTACGGCAGATTATGAACAAAATAACGGGTGATTTATTCAATAGTTATGTAAGAAGTGATCAGCTAATTTAGCAATTAGCTAACTAAGGTTAACGCTACATAACAACAACAACTTACCGCTGGAAGTCAAACATCTGTTCTATTCCTCGAGTTTCCATGATTTCACCTAATCGGTCGTTTACGTATGTCAACGACACGAATTACTTTCCTGCATTATACATAGCTAATCAATCGTATATTTAGAAACGAAAAAGGGTAGAACTTGCAACAACTTGTTAGCTCATTTTGTAGCTGGCTAACGTGTCCAGCTAATCTACAGTACCTCGGGCGCCATGTTGGATACTAGAGAAGCACAGTGACGTGTTCCCACTTCCGGATCGTTCTTCTTCCTTGATATTGTTTGGCAGCGAGAGCTGGGAGCTGGCTAAATAAAAACAGAAATTCAACGTGTTGTTATTGAACATTCTTCTGTATTTGTCGTATGTCTGTGATGAAATGGATGGTACACCGTCTCTAATGGTTCAAAAACGTCATGCACAACAGTGCAGGTATCTTAACTCCACGTTAAAAAAGCCTACAGGATTTTGTGTAGACTGGAGATACGACATCAAATAAAAGTACTGTAGCTACTGTAGCAACATCAGGGTTTTATTTAACAAAAAAAAGGATTTCAGCACTTAAAAGACAAGTCAAGTAAAAACAATTGTCTGTGGACTATTGTTTGGGAACAATTGTCTATGGACTATTGTTTTAGTTTTTTGAAACCACATTCTAAAACTAGTGTTCGGTTAACTTGGTTACAGTTCGTATAGCTAAGCTAGTCGGCTTTTTTTGCATGTATTAAATAGTGGGTGGCTGGCTTTTCTGACTCTTCTGTTGTTATTTATGTCTTTCCTTTGTAATTTCCTTCACAAAGGAAACATTTGCAGGCACAAGGGGTTTTGGACCTTAGGTTCTGCATGCAAAAACACTCGAATGGGACAGTGACTCTGCCAATCATACCATCCTGCCTAGACCAGCTTGATATCCAAAGTCTTCAAAACAGAGTCGGTAGCACGTGTAAAATTGTGAAGATCGAGGTAATATAATGGCAGCTGTGAGGAGGATGCACAAATAGCTTCAATGACTTTTGGGATTCGAATCTAACGATTATGTTGTCTTATTGTGTTTCTCTCCATTCAAAAGGCACCTCAACTGTCAAAGAGAGAGAGGAGGACGTCAAGTAGTGACAAGCTAGTGATTTTCCTACAGGACCTTTTAGAATCCCATGGTGAGAGGCTGACTAACGATCTGAAAGAGGATATTCATCACAGTTACCAGCGCCATGGCGATTTGGTGCTCTTAGGGGAAAATATGTTTTCTAGGCCAGTATGGAAGAAAATAGGTACGATATACAAACTGTTAACATCTATATCGAAATGCCTTATTTCCTTGTTTTGTGTTACAAGGTTTTTAATTCTGATGCATCCGTACAGGTCCCGATTTGTGGTCAACCGTGGCCCAAGCTTTGGGTGCAGATCGTTTGGCAAAGATAAGCCGAATTTCCAGAGATGATTTCAGAACTCCTCGGGTCACTATGCTAGTTGGGAAAGAAAGCTGGGTGACACATGTAGACAACAAGATCAGGTAATGACTGATTTCACTTTTCAATGGTAAAATTAGGTTTGAATTTTCTTGTCCAGAAAGAGAATACTAATAAGTATGTAGTCTTTTCCTGATTAATTCGCCATGTTTGATTGTTTTTTCAGGTATGAGTTTGATGTGACCAGGTGCATGTTCTCTGCTGGTAACATCACCGAGAAGCTCAGGGTTGCCTCATTTAACTGCAGTGGGGAAACAGTGGTCGATTTATATGCAGGTAAGA
This sequence comes from Umbra pygmaea, assembly GCA_016801145.1. NCBI lineage: Eukaryota > Metazoa > Chordata > Actinopteri > Esociformes > Umbridae > Umbra > Umbra pygmaea. The sequence goes on along the minus strand of JACXGM010006431.1, from coordinate 441 downwards.
AAATATATTGTTCAATAATTTTGAAAGCTCCCTAATTGTCATTACACTATTAAATCAAAAGTGGACAATATGCTGTATTAGTAGCCTGTACGTGTGTACACACATTAGTCATACGTAATAACTTCTAGTTTAATTTTGATTAAACTTGTGTAAAATAACGTCTCTTTTGCTGTCTGCATGGCGTAGGGGGCTTCAGTCAGTTCATTGCAGGTCAGTCTACATGATGATAGTCAGTGATTCAAGCCTTACGCCCGTTTCAGACATACTCCGTCTGCAGTGCGGATGCGGTGCGGTTGCAGTTCGTATGCGGTGCGGAGCCATGACAAGCCATTGTGCTTTCACACATCACACGTTTGCAGTGCGCTACTGATCCGAAGTTTCTGTGTTCCACAAATCAGTGGCGTAGGCACGGTTGTGCTTGTGCCACCCAAAGAAGCAGCT
>JACXGM010006430.1:18491-32906 GCA_016801145.1 Umbra pygmaea | reverse complement strand
ATATACAAAATGGAGTGAGCAGGTGTGGTGAATCATGATAATTGAGTCCGGGTATGGGAACTGTAGTTCTGAGGAAGCATGACTAGGGAAGCTGTAGTCCACAGGAAGTAGAACTGGTGAATGGGAACTGTAGTTCTGAGCGGGATGGAATAGGGAAGTGGCAGTGTCCAGGAAAGGGTAACTGGGAATCGTTACACAATGAATCTAAAATTTAGGAAAGTTTAATTTTTATCATTACATTATGGAAAATAATGAACTTTATCACAATATGCTAATTTCTTGAGAATGACCTGTGTATATGTAGGCCTACTTTAATATGTTATCTAGCCATTTTTCTACCAGGCTGGCTGGTTACACACAAACACACACACACTGTGAAAACACACACTGTGCAATGGTTGACAGCTGTATTAGTTCACCATTTACACAAACTAATTTGCCTCCTTTTGTCATTTTAATATAGTTTAGCTATGTTTTCATTTTGTATTGATTGGCTTCCCACAATAGCTGAATTTGTTTCTGTGGTGTTTTAATCATCTTTGCTATCAAATATAGGCACAAGTGCTGTCAGATGGTAGACAGACATGAACACTGTCACCTTGCTACAGTAGCTTCTCTCATTGACTCGCAACTCTGAAAACACTGGTTGATGTTACTGTAGCTAGCGACAAAAACAAAGACTGCTGTTAATAATGTTAATGTTTTTTTATAAATGCGTTTTATGGTACTGTGGTAGAAGTAAACAAATGTCTAAAAAATCCTTTGTTTGAACTACTTACTGGAGGTCAGTCACCAACGACAGACTGTAGACTCGATTCAAATCACGCACGACGCACTATACCTGTCTGCAATCAACTACTGGTATGGGAGTGGATCAAACCATTGTTAGAAAAAGGGCAGGGGGTTGCAATACTTGGGAATTTCACAATTTCTTTCATTGTGTATTATTAATATTATTGAAATTACATGGTTATGAAAACAGAATACATTGGGGGGACAAATCCTATTTTTCTCAGGATTGGTGGAGATATGTACCCCTCGTCACCCCCGAGATTTTCGCCTATGGTTTCATACAAGATCTGGCAACTGGAAGTGTTTAATTATGTTCTAGATATTTTATTGAGCAATAGGCGAGTATAAATGGATTATTATAAATAGGGATATCTAAACATTGACAGTTTTGCAAACATTAAAAATACCAACTAACGTAAAACCAGCTGACCACCAAATTATCCAGGTTGACCAGCTAAGCCAGGTTGGGAGACCAGCTAAAACCAGCTGACCACCAACTTGTCCAGGCTGGAAGGCCAGCTTGACCAGCTAAGCCAGGGTGGGCGACCAGCTAAAACCAGCTGACCACCAACTTGTCCAGGCTGGAAGAACAGCTTGACCAGCTAAGTCAGGGTGGGAGACCAGCTGAAACCAGCTAAATCAGGCTGGGAGACCCAACTGTAACCAGCTACTTCCAACCAGCTTATGCTGGTTTTAGCTGGATTTTTCAGCAGGGTTGCTTCCCTATCTTTAGTCATCAGTGGACCTTTAAACTGACTTTTGTCCAGAATAGGGTCCATCACTTGGTTAAAGTCCCCTGCCAGTATTATTTGCCCGTCCATTTCCCCTAGAACCCTATTCACTTTCATGAAAGAAGTGTGGATCTCCCTTATTCCCTTATCTCCCATATTACATAATATTACGTGCATACCCTCTATTTGCGCCTGCACACATATCATTCTACCCTCAGTATCTTTAACCTTTTTAAGCAACACAAAATGTATCCTCTGTTAACTCAAGTCATAACTCTGTTTCGTGAACTTGAGAGTGAGCTGTGGAAAACATGCCTCACCCAACCTGTTTTGAATTTAGCCTCATCACCCTCATTAAGGTGGGTTTCCTGTATGAAAACTATGTCCACCTTACTAGTTTTTAAATACGACAATACCTTACGTCTTTTGACTGGATTTCCACTTCCATTAATATTCCATGACACGTACTTAATACATTTCTTAATCATCTTTGTATATCTCTATATCCTTGTTTATGTCACTGTTCCCATTTGAAGCAATCTTCACCTGTATGTCTATGCCTTTTGTGTTATAATTTTCCAAAACCCTGTACTCCGACAAAATGTGAACATTAGCATTTAAGCTGGAAAAAGAACATTTCCAATACATAATACGCCCAAGAGAGCAGCTTTAAAATGAAAAACTAAAATATAACCGTATCTGGTCCGTGGGTTACCGCTCCTCCCGCCTGTCTTCTGTCTGTGGCAGCTTTACCAGACAAATCACTCCCCTCGGACGACTCTCTTCCCAACATGTAAATGGCTTCCACATGGACATGAATATCCACTCATCCCCCTTGTCGAATTTGTTGTTGTTACCCTGGTCATTGCCATTAATAAATGTATCCGCCTCCATTGCCATAGTGGAACTCACATTCTTCCCCCGCCACGTGAACCTCAGGGTGGCCAGGAAGGCCAATGTGTACTTCACCACCCGCTCTTGTAGCTTACGCTTCACCGAAGTAAAGGTTTTCCTCTTCTCCGCCAAGTTATCAGAAGATAACTTTCTAGCTAGTGCGAGAGTTCGGTTAAACCCGATTTTTAAAACCCAGTTTTAAAAGAGGGTGAAAAGAGGAGCTGCAGCAAAGTGCAGTACAAATAAAAATTATCCATGTAAACCTATTCTGGTGTAACTTCTAACTACAATTATGAACCTGAAAATAAGCATAATATGAGCTCTTTAAGGCAAAGGTTGCCTTCTTGCATACAAAACAAAAGAAATATGGTAAAATATGTCAACGAAGCTACCATGCAGTGAGCTTGGCTAAACTGGGAAACTAATAAAACAAACGAAATAGCCAGTCGGAGCTCTTTGTCTCTATTGATGGTGGGATTGAAGGCTGAAATGTTTTGTCCTGGTGACCGCGTCTGGCTCTCCACTAAACATTGTCCCCTCTGCCTGACCTGCAAGAAGCTGAGTCCCCGGTTTGTTGGGCCATTTCATATCCTCCAGAGAGTTAATTAAATATCGTACCAGTTGTAACTTCCCTCTCACTATCGGATCTCACCCAGTTTTCATGTTTCCATTCTTAGGCCAGTGGTCCCATCTCTGGACATGGAAGGCAACATCCTGTGATGGAAGCTGCACGTCTGGGGTGGGGAGATCCACTTTCTCCTCCCCCCGGGAGATCGGAGTCACCGGTCCATTATACCACCAGCCTCTAACATCCAAAGTGGAAATCTGCTAAGCACACCGACACAAAAGGTATGGTTTCCTAAATGTCAACTGCAAATTGATCAACCACAACAATCACTGCACACCTGCACCTTGTACTCATCAACCCATTATTTATGCTTGGGATGTTGCCACTTGTGTTTTGTGCTTGATTGTCTTGGTGTCATTTACATGCTTATTATTTCTTATCTTGTCTTTTTGTAGACAGTATATTCTACTAAAAGTGTTGAGTGTTACATTGCATTGTGTGGCATTTTTCGATTTCTTGGACGAATGTTGAATATTATTAAAACTGTTTGGTTACCTAGCGTTTGCGTCCTCCTCCTTCATTCTGGGAATCACCAGAGTAATGTGCACATCTGCAAGTCATTGTATTTGCAGATATTATAACTGCCATGTTAATTCTGGAGTTGTATTTCAACACATTTCACAACATAAAAATTTGATTTTGATAGAATGCTGTCAGTTCCACTTTAATTTAACATTTACTTTATTTTCCCATTTTCAGTCTTTGGCTATGGCCGAAACCAATGTTTCACTGTGTCTACAAAGTTACACGTAGAAACACAAAAACACAATTGTGAAATGTTTGAAATCACAAGCTGGTCGAGAAGCCAGCAGGAAGGTGGAAGTTATTGACCTTCTGTGTCATGGCATATTGAAACAGTTTTTATAGTTGAATAAAAATTTTATTCAAATTTAAGTACATTTCAATAAAACATACAAATATTTTTTGTGTATATTAGTGTGAATGTATGGCAACAATGTATATGCTGTTTGCTGGCACCTCCTCTAAACCAGATGACTGGCAGAGCATCTAATGTACCACTATCCGTTTGGGATGGTCATAGCCATTGTGGCAGGTTCAATCAGCTTTCTGGATTCCAATCACCTGGTTTATGTCTGACATCAATCATCATTACCAATCAGAACACATAGCTTTACAAACTTGTAAATTTTTGAAATAAATGAACAAAATGTGTGTCGAATAGACAGACCTGCACACTACCAAAGATACTGTATGTCTTTTTGATTACTCATGGGGATATGGAATTTCCGCAAACAATGTCATGGGATTAAAAACTGCTGCAAGCCCTGTTATGGAAAATAGAATTAAGATGCAGCTAGGTACTTATCTTTAATTGACCCAAATAGAAATGAGTGCATCAGTAACTTTACCTTAACATTGGATTAAAGTGCTTTTCTTTGGAAAATATTGTGTGCTAATGAGTTGACCTGCTGCAGGACACGTTATTCAAAAACTCAAACCCCCCAAAATAAATCCAAAGAAAATTCATTTGTTCTTGAATTTGTCACATTAGGATGGGAACCTGCTAATCATTTCATTGGACCTTGTACACCATTTGTGTCATATGCACATCATAGATGCACTTGAACTTGTCTAGCATTTTTCAGGGAATGGTCACAGGCACAGGTACTGTAGGACCTGTTTTAATGCACAGTGTATTTCATGAATGTTTTAGTTGTTTATTTTTAAACTTCAACTGCCTCTCAGGAGACATGCATTGCAGTGGCTTCCTGGTACTCTGTGGCCCCATCGGCCTACTTGTTCACAAAGTTGCTGACATACTTTCAAATGCACGAAGAGAAGAAAACAGGAAAGGCTGGAATGCCAAAACGCTAATGGATATGCCTCTTTGATCAACAAAAGTGCTCTTGACTTTAACTTCATCTGTAGTCAAATATATTTGGATGTTTTGACATCAATAAAATGCATCAGTGTCCATGTCAAAAGTTCAGTAATTGCACAGTTGGTTTGATTGTGTTCTTCCAACGACCTCAAGTTATATAAAAGTCCTACTGACATCCTTTCCTGATGATAGCCTCTCCTTTAAAATGAATGTCGATGAGTTGTTTAAAAACTATGAGTAAAAGTGGGTTTCTTTTATGGAAACAAGTCTTGTTTGGATCTAAATAATAGAGAACAATTTGTTGAACCTACTTTTTTTGCCTGTCATTGATTACGGAGACACAATCTACAGTATATGCATGCCTTCTGTGTTGAAACCTCTTGATGCTTTTCATCATTATGCCATTTGTTTTTATTACAGGAGACAGTTTTAGTGCACATCATTGCATGCTTTACCAGAAAGTAAAATGGCTGTCTTTAAAATATTGCAGAGAAATGCATGTTGCACTTTTTGTTTATAAAGCATTATAAAGCACAAACTACCACCTTATATTGGTTAACTTTTAAATCTCAGATGGATTGGCTACCAGACCTGAGCTCAGGGATGGCTATCGCTGGAGATTCCTAAATCTCCACTGAATTGGGTAGAATGCTTTTAGTTCCTTTGCCCCTCACATTTGGAATGAGTTACAATGTACTTTTAAATTAGAGGAACTGGTGCCATTAGGGCATTTTAGACATTTACTTGAAAAACATTTTATTACTGACTGTGTTTAACCCTTTATAGGGCACTCATTGAAATACTTGGAAATTTTAAATTTCAACCATACAGTGTTATTGGAGGACATTATAAGACTTCTAAACATTTGTGAGTTTTTAAAAAAAATATATTTTTTTAGGTCGGAAATCAAGGGCGATTAAGTTACCAAATATGGTTCCTCGCCCGATAAAGGGTTAATGTGTTTATTGTGTTGCTTTTTAATTGCTTTTAATTGATTTGTTTGCTTACTGTACATTGTATTTTGTTACCTACACAGGTCATTTCTGCAAATGAGATCTTGTTTTCAGTCAACTTACTTCATTAAATAAATAAATATATGTTGTATGTGACTCTGGACAGGGGTTTGAGCCCCAATGCGGCCATTTTCTGTGGCCTTCATCTTTGTCTTCCCTTACCGACCTGTCGCCCTAGCTTATTATCCCTAGTGTTCTGTTAATTATATAAGGAAGAACACCATCATGTTTCAACCATTTAGACCAGGACTTACCAATGTTCCTAATTAAAGGCTTTACTCATGAATCCTTACTAATAGCCTAATTGCATTAGCAAAATATCCACATACTATGACAATGGGAATGGTGAAATCACCTTGATCGAAAAGGATATTAAAGAATATAAAAATATACTACAATCTCGTTCACAATAACTGATCAAATATGTTTTCTACCACCATAGAATTTTCACGAGACATATTTTTCTATCATATGAAACAAAAGAAATGATCCAAATGCAATATAGTAATGGTTATGGTTACACTTTATTTAGTTAAGATTAATATCTCCAGATGCTCTATAGATATGTACAGTATACTATAACAAACTATTAAAAACATTATTGAATGATTGCTAAGGTTATGGTTTGGGATATGTTTAGAATTACGGTTAAGGTAAGGGTTAGGAAAATGGTTAAGGTTAGGGATAGGATAATGTTTATGGGTAGGGAAGTAGATAGTTAAGGGAAATATTGTCTGTGTATATTTTGTAAAGTATCTACAGATTCACTATCCAAATAATGAGTAACCATAAGACACCAAACAACATAAAAAATCCAACAGGAGCAGAAGTCATCTTGTACCCCTGTGTCTGTCCAATGAATATTTAACAATAGACCCAAGATTTTCTGCTCTTGCATCTGTGAGCAGGTTTGGCAGCATTGTATACTTTCTGTGAAACATACAGCTCTGGAAAAAAATTAAGAGACCACTGCAAAGTCATTCATTTCTCTGGTTTTACTATTGATAGTTGTGTGTTGTGTAAAATATATATTTTTTTCCTGTAAACTACTGACAACATTACTCCCAAAATAAAATTAAACATTTTGTCAATCAGAGCATTTAGTAGCGGAAAATGGCATCTGGTCAAAGTAAATCAAATAATGCAATGTTGTTAGACCTCGAATAATGCAAGGAAAAATAGTTAATATTCATTTTTAAACAACAAACTACTAATGGGTTAACTTAAAAAAGATCAGAAATCCATATTTGTTGGAATAACCCTGATTTTAAATCACAATAATTCAAGAAGCTCTGCTTTTTTGATGGCTTGTGACCATCCATCTGCCTCTTGAACTCTTTACAGAGGTTTTCAATGGTCGTTTTGGTCTGGAGATTGGGCTGGCTATGACAGGGTCTTGATCTGGTGTTCTTCAATACACACCTTTATTCACCTGGCTCTGTGGTATTGTGCATTTTCCTGACAGTTGGGGAACATCGTTAGAGCAGAAGGAAGCACATTTCCTTTCAGGACAACCTTGTAACTGGACTAGAATCACAGTTCACAAGTCCAATATTTAGGTTATATATACATGTCATATATTTACAGAAATCTTGGACACTCAGGAATGTAGCAAATGTCTCAATTTTACAGTAGCTATAACAGAAATGATTGTTTCACCTCATAATGTGAACTACTAAAATTGTCTTCCTTTTGAAACAGATGTTTTAAATGACCAAGCACATCCATATAGACTTTTGTATGCCAGAGATATTTGAATTCTAAAATAACTAGTCTCTCTTATGACCCGGATGAAAACGTCATCACGTGGCTGTTCTTGTGGAATTATATTTTTACACATAACACTATAGCTCAGTGGCTGTTCACCCCATCATTCCAAAACTTTTGAGATATGTGGCCATTCCTTGAGTGACATGATTTGAAGTGTTTTCAGGACCCTATCTCAATATATAATAATAATACCTTTTATTTATGGGTGCCTTTCAGGGCAGTCAAGGACACTGTACAATAGTGTACAAGGCAATAAATACAAAACATACAAAACACAAACTACATATCAAACAATCATGTCATCAAAAGCTGAAGTTTAACATGAGAAAATGAATCCATTTGGCGAATGTGTAGTGGTAAAGCGTTCCATGGCTTATGCACCACACATCTAAAAGCTCTACCACCAAAGGAACTCATCTTGAAGAATGTATGGCAATGTAAAAAAATAAAAACAGAAAATAATTATGAATTTTCTTTATTTATTTTGTGCCATATTCACTGTGTATCTTTATTCGAAATAATAAACTGTACTTTACTGTTCTACTGTAAATTCTACTGTAAAAAAAGTCTAATTCTACTGTAAAAACAAATAACTCCCTGTGTCAAACTGCGGTACGTTTCACACTTTAATGACAAGATTAGACAAGCAACATCTGTAAGAAGGCGGCCTGGTCTGATGAATTATGTTTTCTTTTCCAGGAAGTGGATGGCGGGTGTGTGTATTGCTTACCTTGGGTACATATGCCACAAGGATGCACTATGGGTAGAAGGTAAGCTGGCAGTGGCAGTATGATGCTTTGGGCAATGTTCTGCCGGGAAACCTTGGGTCCCTCCATTCATGTGGATGTTACTTTGACACATAATGTAACACCTACCAAAGCATTGTTGCAGACCATGTACAACCTTTCATGGAAATGGTATTCCCTGATGGCATTGGCCTCTTTCAGCAGGATAATGCGCTCTGCCACAGAGCAAAAATGGTTCAGGAATGGTTTAGTGAACACAACAATGAGTTGGTACCCTTCTCTGGGATATGTTTTCATGCTAATCGAATGTGCCCAGTTTTAGTGCGAACTGATAATTACCTCATAATGCTAGTTTTGAGTAGCCTGGAAAAATACAGACCCAAATCCTGAACGATTAAGGGTCTGGGTTCGAGTAATGTAAATGACTCAACTCGAGGGGCGGCACCAAGCGTGCATTTGAAAATCTCACTGTACGCAATTGGATATCACTACGACCAATCACCAGTGGGTTTTCACTAACCATATGGCGGAGCTAACTGGTAGCCCAAGTCGTTTTGCAAATAGCAAAGATCCATAGCGATCTTACAATGTTTACTAATGACTTCGAGGTCGCAGAGCTATCGTGTCGTCATCTGTTTAACACGCCTCTGGCACGCCTATATCAGATACACCGATGTGATTGGTGCAGCTCGGATACAAGGGCATAGTTAATGAGCAGAATTACTCGGTGCCAGAGTAACTTGCTGAGCAAATTCAAATTGTGCTCTGGATTTCCAGGGAAAGTTTTGAGGGCACAGATGAAGTAAAAATAAATTGCTGTAAGTCTTGCTCATTTATCTGCATGAATGACCGCAAAACCTCTTGCCATGGAAGATTCCAAGTCGCTGTTCAGCTCACGTAGCAGAGTTTGTGGTAATAGCGATTTATTTTTACATCATCCGTGCCCTCACAACTAGCGTTATAAGGTAATTATCATTTTGCACTAAAACTGTGCACATTCGATTAGCATGAAAACATATCCCAGAGAAGGGTTGACTTGGTACCAATGTGTTATTAACGCCTAGATTCATTTTGCACCGGAGTTGTCCTTTAAGGCTAGGGTAGCTTTCAAGTTTTACTTCTAACCTAGAAAGTAATATACAGACTTTCCCCTATTTCCATTTGCTGTATCTGTCTGGTTTAGTGCTGCCAAAAAACAAAAAATGCATTTATTAAAGTAAGTGCTATGACTTGATTATTAGCCTATTGTGAAACAGATATGTATTGACACACCTAAAATGAACTTAACAGGAGCTTTTTCAGATAACAATGTCATATTAATGTTGTTTAGCCTACATTACAGACAAATATGTTTTGAAATAATGTTTGCAATAATTTCAAATATCTGTTTAGCTAACATTAGAAATAATATAGGTACATGTCTAAAATTATACATTTATTTAGCTTTAGTTGCATGTTACCTGTATGTTGGTATAGTTACTTATGGCCTGTTGGCACAAAAACAAAAATTAGTTGGTTGCTGGTTGGCTAATAGATTCAGACAATAAAGGCCAACCTGGTAAACAAGGGGCAGAAGTTTAGTCCGTCTCGGTGTGAGTATATAAATTGTTTTTGAATACAGACATGTAGAAGATGAAGGCCTAAACGAACATTAAAAGATAATGCAATAACAATAATAATGTTTTAGCTTTAGTGTCACCATTTCGAAGCATCATCACTTTCCAAATGTTTCTTCTATTTTAGTGCATGATATACCGTTTGAAAGTTCTGAATCTGTGCTTGTATGAAATACTTTGGTGAATATAAGCCCAGATATTGGTAGTGGGTCACTTATCTTCCTCACTTTTAAGCACTTCATACTGTATGTTTATTACAAGTAAGTAACAAGACAAAATATTTGTGTCATTTTGTGCCTAATTTCATTGCCCATTGCCATAATTTATTTTGTTTCCTGTGATCCTTTGTTACATAATTTTTGAGCCATTGCATGACGGTTGCATTGAGAGTGAAACTTCCATGCATTCCAAATTCTGTCCCACAGATTAATGCTTTAGTGCTGATTTTCAAAATTACAGGGTTAAGAAACAAGTTCAAATTTATTTATAAAGCCCTTTTTACACAACCGTAAATCTCAGAACTTATCCCAAATTACGTTCTCAGGAAACTATTTTGAAAACCTAAATGACGTTAAGGTTAGATATGACGTTACTGAGGTTTAGGTTAGAATTAAGGTTAGGGTTAACATTACAAAAACCGACAATCGCGTGTCTGTAGAACAAAACACAAAAAGTTCCGGTCTGGATTTGAACTTGCGAAACACTGGGATGCAAGTCGCGGCAGTTATACGCCCGTCCACATACCCGACCTCCGCCCTAGCAAAAACTACAATTTAGTTCCCTACAAACGTAATTGACCCTCTCATACGTTCATATTTGACATATTTCAGTTTTACAAAATAGTTCCCTCAGAACGTATTTAATGTGATTTAGGGCTGTTTTTACAACAGCAACAATGTGAAAATGAAGCACAGTGGCTAGGAAAAACCCAGTAATTTCTCCAGGAAGAACCCTAGAAAGAATGCAGACTCAGTGGGGTGGCCATTCCTCTTTTGGCTGTGCTGGATATAAAGTTTAAGTATAAAGTGCATGTCCAATTATGGCCAAGTTATTTATCAGTACACATTAAGGTCCACAGAATAGTCCTGGGGTATGATCTGAGAATTAAGATCTTTAGCTGCACCACAAGATGTACAGGAACAAAGGGTATATAACAAGGTATTGAGATTAATTTTGTTATTCACCAAATGCTTTTTTTCCACCATAAATGACCAATAAATTCATAAAAAATCCTACAATGTGATTTTCTGGATTTTTTCTTCTCATGTTGTCTCTCATAGTTGGAGGATGTTGTCTCTCATAGTTGGAGGATGTTGTCTCTCATAGTTGGAGGATGTTGTCTCTCATAGTTGGAGGATGTTGTCTCTCATAGTTGGAGGATGTTGTCTCTCATAGTTGGAGGATGTTGTCTCTCATAGTTGGAGGATGTTGTCTCTCATAGTTGGAGGATGTTGTTTCTCATAGTTGGAGGATGTTGTCTCTCATAGTTGTCTCTATAATGGAAATTACAGGCCTCTCTCATCTTTTTCAGTGGGAAAACTTGCACAATTGGTGGCTGACTAAATCATTTTTTTGCCCCACTGTATGTTACCTAGATGTGCAAAATATGAACTGATGTGCATCAATATACCAGCAGCAACCTACATATAATTTCCCCAAGTTGGATTTGGCCTGGAGTTGAAGATGCCCTAAAGATGACATTTTACAAACAACAAACTCATTTTAAAATTCTCATTTTGAGTAGGTGTATTATGAAGTTGATAATGTATGAAACATGGGGGTAAACCTTTGCTTTGTGTATCACTCGTACTCGTTGGTCAGAAAAATGGATGCCCTGCCAATCAGAGCTCTCGTTTGGGTCACCGCGTGGAAATGAAGTGAAATGTACCACCAGACTGTTACAAGTACAAATAATTTTGTCACTGTTTTGGCAAAATATTAGTGCCATAAGTCTGAGGGTGCGTAAATGAGAAGCTGTGTGTAAATAGAAAAGTGTGTACATAAATAGCAAAGTGTGTACATATTTCAAATCTGCAAGTGTAAATAGTAATTTTTTCAATTTGTTTGCACATTCTTTTTACAACTACATAACAGATTATATGCTTGCAAATTGCAAAAGTACACACATCTTTTTTACAAGTACAAAACGTATGTCACTGTTTTACTTTCATAGATAAGAAACTAAATGAATAGGTGAATAAATGCTATGTCATAATTAAAAATGTGTGTAAATAATGTTTGTTTAATATGTTAATACGTTTATGTGCTTTTAACATACACTACACCCCTGCTGTCTACTGTACCTTTGTCCTTTTTTTTGATAACATGTATAAAATATATTGATAAAAATTACATTATTTTTAATGAATTAGCCTGTTTCCAATACTCTTTCCTGAGGTCAAAATGACCACTGTTGATAACTAATGTACATGTACAATATATCACATATGTTAGTTTGATTAATAATTCATAGATTATAATACTAGGTACCAGAGAAGAAAATTCCCCTTGGTAATTTGGATAGATAGCCTAGATGAAATTGAAGTCTACAGTAGGTGTAAATGATGCAATTCTATGTTCATTCCTCCCTGCATGTCAGCCGCCCTTTGGGTTTGAAACACTGCATAACCTGCCACTTGTAAACGATTCATGGGCATCAGTGTTATCGCTCTACCCATTTCACCAAAGGCACGTTGGAGAGGCCTCTGCCCAGGAGAGTGAATTAAAGAGAAGTTGGCAGATAGTTTCTTATTCACTCTCTCATTTTCCAGAAGTCCCCACCACCCCCTTCAAATATGTAGTGTGATAGCTGCTGAACTCTGGTGTGTTACTAACAGGGCAGGGCAAAAATGAACTAATCCATAACAACAGTAAATTTTGGAAGTTGGAGGTTTCTGGTAATGTATTGTACTACACCATCAAGCCACACAAGAGAGTTTGACAGCATTTCTTTATAATGGATGGTTTAAAGGAGCTATGTGTAGAATGTTTTCTCCATCTGGAAGCTAGGTGAAATCCAGCATCAACAGTTCACTTTCAGAACTACTATCCCCCTTAGCCATTGTCCTATTCTCACCAGATTATTTCTTTTTTTTGGTCTACAGTACCAGCTTTAAAAGCTATAACAATACTATTTTGCATACATTTAGATGTCAGTGATTCCCTACACTATTCAGTTTTTGTTCTCATACAGAATTGTAGAACTGTGTAGTGTAGAACAGAAGTGACGGGATTCAGGAGGGATATCTGATTGATGCTGATGGAATAGTACGGGGCTGCTTTTTACTTCTACTGTTACAATGTAATCAAAATTTTAGAAGGCACTTGTTCATGGACCCACAGTAGTTAATTGAACTAACCACTGAAGATAAATGACGGGCCTTTTCTAAATTAATCAATTTTTTGCAGACATTTGCTCTCCCAAACATTTTGGGTATGGTACATGCATCCTGTTGCCTTGATTTTGCATACTATATATTATTTAAGAAAGTGGCCACAAAAGCCTGCTAACATAAACTAATTTGTTTATGGGGTGTAATCTAATTGATGAAACCTCAAGACCTAGAATAATGGGAAAAATGTATCCCTCAATATCAAAGAAATAGAAAGAGTAAAGAAAATATAAATCTACAAAATGGTTTTGGTAAGATATAAACTCCATTTACTTGATAATTTTGGTCTTAAGTAGGGACTCCCCAAAACTTGTGAACTCAGAGTACTACAGAAAAGTACTTTTACTCAGTACCTTTACCACCTCTGAAAGCCAGCTAATGAAGAATGATTTGTGTAAGAAAAAGTAATTTCTATAAATGTTTTCGCAGGTCAAGCATTTATACCCAGAGCCTGGTTGAGTAAATACTAATACAAATTCATGCCTTATTGATGGTAACAGTTTCAAAATACCTACTAATAATTCAAAATATGATTTGATGTTCATCAATATACCAGCAGCAACCTACATATAATTTCCCCAAGTTGACTTTGGCCTGGAGTTGAAGCAGCCCTAAATCACATTAAATACGTTCTGAGGGAACTATTTTGTAAAACCGAAATTAGTTAAATATGAACGTATGAGAGGGTCAATTACGTTTGTAGGGAACTAAATTGAACACTCGAATAACGTTCAATATGAACATTAGTAGATCATGACGTAGCATGTAAATAGCATAGTTTTTGCTAGGGCGGAGGTCGGGGATGGTGGATGGGCGTATAAATCTGCGACTTGCATGCCAGTGTTCGCGAGTTCAAATCCAGACTGGCACTTTGTGTGTTTTGTTCTACAATTGCGTGCGTCATGCAGACACGCGATTGTCGGTTTTTGTAATGTTAACCCTAACCTTAATTCTAACCTTAACCTCAGTAACGTCATATCTAACCTTAAC
>JACXGM010006430.1:0-18391 GCA_016801145.1 Umbra pygmaea | reverse complement strand
CAGCAGTTGAAGATGCACTAAAGATGACATTTTACATACAACAAGCTCATTTTAAACTTCTCATTTTGAGTAGGTGTATTATGAAGTTTATAATGTACACACATACTGTATAAGCAGAATCACTATCATACCTTATTTAGCAATTAGCAATTCCAAAAATGAACCAAAAATGCTTTTGATAAAATTGAATACATATTGGGCCGTCTGTGGCATAGACACAAGTTCTGCAGATGCAATTTAACTCGAACGCACCACTATTTCAACCAGTGGCAAAAATATCACATAATAAATCAAGACTACAATGTTTTTGTCCGGAAACAAATTTTGATTTGAAAACATTTACAAGTGGTGTAGTATCTAGACTTTCTTAATTGGAGATATTATATATGTTTAATTTAATTTAAAGTGGTTTGTCATATATACTGTATCTAAATTGTGCATTAATTGTGTATGTAAAAATATAACTGTGGTTCAACAAACCAAAGATATTGCCTTGTCCTCTCTACTTTTACTAAGCCTTTACATTTTACCACCTTTTTTCCTTCCTTATTTCCATCATATTCAAACAGTCAATGTCCCTGTGTCATCACACCAACTCTCAATAATATGGTACAGTTGAAGGTAACAGCAAGCCTTCCTCATCAGCATGGATTTTTCCATACTGTAAATTTTGGACACCCCCAATTACGTAACAATGTTAGCTTTGTAGGCACCCAAGCCACCTGAGGGAGTCACTAGTACTGTACTCAACTAGAAAATCCCTGCTGGCATTGCCTCCATGCTCCCCAGGTGATGCTTGTCAATTTTCATCATCCATAATGCTTTCTAGCCACTTGTCAGCTATAGTGGCACAGTCAAGGCTCAAACTGTGGTGCTACAAAGGAAAACCTTAGACAGCTTTGCTCCTGGGAGCCTCTGTCCAATTGGTTCCAAACAGTTTTGAAGGAAACAGGAGACACCCCCCCATGGTGACACTTTAGATTAAGGTTCCATTTGTAAAGGGTTTATAATAAAACTATTAAGGGTTATTTAAACATTTGTGAATGCATTATAAACCCTCTGTAAACACATTTGTTAAAAAAGTGAAAAGTCAGTGATTACCAAATAGGGTTAATTATTTATTGTATCTTATCTTTCAGATAATAATCTTTTGTAAATGCAGTTATAAATGTTTATTAAAATGACACTGATTTAGCTCATTTTATTTGCTGCAGTTGATATTTGTGGTTATTACTCCACTTTTAATTGTGATGTTGTGGTGTTTTTATTTTTACATTCAACACTTTTATCTGATTATACATATCTTCACACAGTCATGGTGCATGTTTATTAAATGCTCTAACATGACATCGTACATGTACATACCATTGCTCAGTCTTCTCATTTACATGCAATCATAAAAACCCAACCACTGTGATATACTGTAACTGAGTGCACTTTAATATCTGAATATTTTTATTTATTCTAACTTATCAACCCATTTATAAATTAAGTATACACCGTTATGACACCTGAAAGGAGAACCTATTCAAAAGTGACATGCAACTTACTATTCATAAACAAATGATAAGCCTTTATTACACCTGAAGGGATACCTTACTTTAAATTGCCATGCAAATTAACATTTATAAATGGGTTATAAACCTATATAACACATGAAAGGATACCATATTTTGAAGTGACGTCCAAATTACCATTTATAAATTAGTTATAAACACATTATTCTTTGATGATGTACCAATTACTATTTATAAACGAGTTATAAACCTACATAACTGAAATACCTTATTTTAAAGTGACACCCAAATGACCATTGAAGAATGAGTTATAAATACATTAATAAATTAATTACAAAGCCTTAACAACACTTGAATTGTTATCTTGTTAAAGTGCTGTGCCAATTACCATTAAAAACTGCATTGAAAAACCTTAACAACACTACAAATAATAACAAAACAATAATTTTATTGAAATTATAAGGTTAGTTGAATACCTGCAAAAATGTCATCACTAACATACGCCATAAGAAATTAATACATTAATCTTAAAAGTGTTGTCATAAAAATGCTGCAAAAATACAATGGAATATATCAACATTAGTTGTATTTTTCAGTACATTCATGCAACTATGCCTTTGGTCTATTATTTCACGTCACTTGTTTTTTACAGCTTCATGTCCAAGTCAATGAGAACCAGGAAACAAACATGCAGAATAGCATGAAGAATATCTGTGATATGGAAAGGAACATGAAGGACAGGGTCATGGAGGAGACATACTGTGGGCCTTTGATAAGCTAGTGGCTGGTGGCAGGTTGGTCAGCAGAAATGATAGAATAAGATGAAAAACAGGAGGTGAGATGAGGGTAAGAAGAGGTGAGGCAAGGGCGGAGACCTTCTGAGGAGGTATGTTGGGAGGCCAGGGAGCCAAGCTGGGCAGCTGGCCAGCTGGGAAGAATCTTAGAGCTAGAGAAGGGGGAAGACAAGTAGACATGCATCAGCTGGTAGGGGATCATAGTACTCTACATTTTGGTCCCCTCCCAATTGTTCTTCTCCAATTTCCCACTGACCCTGTCTTGTCGGCAGCATTTCAACTCCTTGGACAGATGCAGGATGATTAAGGGCGGGCAAATGGTTCATCCAGCCACATGTCCCGCTGACCCAGCTGATTCTTTTCTCACTGCTCATCCAACACAGAAGACTTGAAATAGCTCATGTACAGGATGATTACGTTAACCAACTACACTTCTGTGATTTGCTACACATTTTACAGGCGCCCGGTCTGCACACAAAAAGTCGCTGTTGAGTGACATGGAAGGATAGATAATCAGATTTATTTAGCACAAATTCTGGGCAGTGCAAAAATACAACAGCATGTGTTCTTTGATAAAAAAAAATATTTATATTATTATTAACCAAAAATGATACCTATATCAATATTTTCTAATGTTACAGATAAGATACACTCTACTACTGAGCAACACATGAAAATACAACAGCGTGTGCTCTTTGATATAATCACTTTTTATACACACTGTAAATTTATATAGCTAATAGCCTACCTCCAACAAACTAAAAAATATTCTTCTAGAATTACGCCATTTTTAGACAATTATATTTGGCTTATTTTCCAAGAGAACATGCCGAACCGCTTCGAAGAGATTATGCAACATTGGCGTTTTGATGAAAAAGGAGACAAAAGGACTAAACTTGGCAAGGTATCGTGAAGGCTATTGCATTCCCTTCTTACAAACCAGGAGATAACATAACTTTTGATGAGCAACTGTTCCAACAAAAGCTTTGTGTCGTTTTACTCAATACATGGCAAACAAACTGGACAAGTTTGAGACATATGGAGCCTTTCATGGGCAAATGCAGAAATGTGTCCAGTGACAGCTTTTCCTGGCAGACAAGTTTATGGAAAGGAAAATGAGCTTTTTGGGAACCATGAACAGAGACAAGAGCTGCACCACTGTGCGGAATCCAACACACCAGTGATGGAGAGTGGGAAAGCTACGCTGAGACAATTAAGCACTATGATCACACAGTAGAAAAGTTAACCTTACATAATAGGGACCAAATTTTACAACAATTATTTACGGCTAAATTCACATATACTAGTTGATAAAAAGCCTGTATACTTTGACAAGATGTTTGGAAAAGGAATAATGTTTGTAAATGACATTATAAATGAAGCCGGTGAAGTGATGTCTTACATACAGTTAACAAAAACATATGGAAATGTTTGCTCCCTACAAAAATACAACCAAATTACTTCAGCAATACTATATACTTGGAAGAAGAAGGTACAAGAGGGGAAAAATCTGATCTTGTCTATCAACCATGTATCAAAGATCTCACATGGATGAAGAAAATACGGATAAATAAAGAAATATACCAATTCCATCTAAGAACAAAAAAATTGGTTGCTGTTCCATATAAATTACAAAATCGCTGGGAAGAAATTTTTGATGTTCCAATCCGGTGGCATAACGCTTTTGGATTAATACGCAAGACAACACCAAACTCAAAAATGAGAATATTTCAATTCAAATTATTATATAAAATACTGTCAACAAATAGAAATCTATACAAGTGGGGAATTCAATCTTCCCAACTCTGCAGATTTTGCTCTGAGGAGGCCGAATCTATAGATCATCTCTTTTGGTACTGTCCATATGTAGCACGCTTTTGGTCACAGGTACAAGAATGGATGAATAAATGCAATATATATATTGAATTAACGTTACAAATAGCAATACTTGGAGACTTAAAATTTAATAGTCAGACAATTAATAATATGATAATTATTTTAGCAAAAATATTTATCTTTAATTTCAAATTGGTGGAGTCATTAACAATAGAAAGGTTTCATAATTATGTGAAGCATCACAGTACAGTGAAAATACACATAGCAAATGGAAACCCAACATGGCTGTGGCTAAGAGACAGATGGACAATATTGAATTTAAATAAAGAGTTGATCAAATAAAAAATAATGATTGAGGAAAATATAAAATGTATAAGCGAGAGCTAGATGTTAAAATGTCATTGGTCTCAACTATTGGCCAGGTAAAGGTTAGGATGGGGATAAAATATAGACAGCAATAATATAAAAAAATGTGGGATTGGAAATGATGCCTATTTTAGAACAAATACAATACCTATGTCGTATACTTAAGCTGATCCTTCCCATAAAAAAAACTTACATAATAAGCATAGCCATTTCAATTTACACATCCAATTAATTATATCCAATTCATTATACTATGCGGAATGACATGTTGTTTTCAATAAGTGTGTTGAGGTAAGCATGAAAAAACAAAATAAAAAAATCAACTTTGGTGTGCTGTTTTTATATGTAGTCTCATTGGTGTTTGTTTTCACAATTTATCAAGCACAATTTTACTAATATTACTAATTTTACTCTTACTGATAAATTGGAGGCTATCTTGGTGAATCAGCATTCCGACATT
Organism: Umbra pygmaea; assembly: GCA_016801145.1. Lineage (NCBI taxonomy): Eukaryota > Metazoa > Chordata > Actinopteri > Esociformes > Umbridae > Umbra > Umbra pygmaea. The sequence continues at coordinate 13,418 of JACXGM010006430.1, read as the reverse complement.
TTGTACGTTTTACACGTAGGCCTATAACGACTTTGTTCATTATCAATAAAAGTATGTGAACTTTGTTTTATAGTTTCAACAATTACACTAACTTAGCAAAATGTACAAGCTCATAAAGGCTGTGCCATCCACCGCACATCTAGATGCAAACAAAATATGAAAATGTTTTCTGTACATTACTGTATATCAGAATGTTATGCTGGGTAGGATACTGCTTTTGGTTTTTAATGTATTTTAAGGATTTATGAAACAAGAAGTGTAATTACAGTGTATTGTTATATATTTTGTGCAGTTCAAAATGGATGGGCATGAAAATTACACATTGCTTACTGATGTAGGCAGAGGTAGAGGCCACATACATTATCCTTGGTAAGTTTAAGCTCATAGCATATTGGAACATTTAGAAAGAGGACCATAAATGGATGTGTGGATTAGGTCAATATTAGGTCTAATCTGGTGGGTGGGGTTACAAACTGACAAATTCAACAGCCAATGTTCATTGGTGTCTTTACTTGAATTGACACATATCCTTGAGGATTCTACTGTAAATAAAATGTCCCTTAAATGCACCTATACCATCATTACCTAAAAATAGTAAGGGGTACAATGATTATACAATGATGGCAGTCATGGTGACCTAGTGGATAGCACTGTGGCCTCACAGCAAGAAGGTTTTGTGTCTGCGTGGGTTTCCTCCGGGTGCTCCGGTTTCCCCCACCATCAAAAACATGCTGGTAAGGTTTGGGACTACAGATGAAAATTAGCATTTATGCTTAAATCTAGCTAATTTACAGTCTGTACAGAAGTGTAAAATACTCTGTAATGTGCACTGTCCCGAATAAATAAAAAATTACAATCCTTTTAGTTCTTATTTTCCCGTTTAAACAAAAACTGTGGCAATCACAGGTTCATCTTTGATAACTGTCATGAGTTTTAGACGTTGTGTCTGTGTGTATCAAAACCCTAAATAGTGTACAAAAGTGTCAAACACGATCATCTCATGATTAGTTCAGTTGCTAGCAGCGTACATGCGAGCAACTAAAGCTTACCTTTGGAAAGAGGAGAATTAGACACAAATAATGAGTGTTGGCTCATCTCTGTGGGTTCATCAAAGCTGGAGATATCGTGCCGCAAAGCCGACAATGGTCTTTCTATTTGACTAAAAATATCACAAACAGGGAGTAAGAATTGGAAATGACAAAATAACAAATTAATAATGATGTAGGACAGGGGTTATCAACTCTGTTCCTGGAGGGCCGAAACACTTACAATTTTTTTCCAGGTATAAACCAGTCCCTTATTAGAAAGAGAGAACAAAAATCAGAAGTGTTTCGGCCCTCCAAGACTGGAGTTGATGATCCCTGATGTAGGACATCATCCTGCATAAAACAACAATACTTGGGAGTTGGGATTTAGCTGGGTTTTAAAAACATATAGAAATTTAGTTAGAAATGAGTGCAGCATTTTGATGTTGACTTGTTTGTATGGCCCTCAAACATTGCACACTGGTCCAGGAGCCCCAGAGGCTTGACATTATCCAATAAAAGCCTTATTCAAAATGTTTCACATGCTTTTACACATTAAAAAAAATATATACATACATTCTTTAATTTTTTGGGATAAATATTTAAAAAATTGATTTCATTGATCCATGTTGTAGCCTTGGGTCTTCTGAATCCAAAACCATAAGGCACTTCACTGTAGGTACACGTATGACCTTTCCGGAGGCCAAAAAGTCAAAATTGTCCCAGGTGGATTTAAGTTAAGTTTCACCCGTGAAATTCTACACCCCTATTAAACTGAAATATGTTGCTATTTGCAACCAGTTGTTTGAATCAGACCTCCCAAGTTGCCTGGTATTGTTGTTCGACCAATCATTTTATTTATATTTTCTGCAAATTGTTAAAGTATACAATTGTTCTCCTCTCTCTATAGGTGTTGTATAGTAGCGCACAATTCTCTCTCTTTCCCAATGTGAATCATAAAATCTTACATTGCGCAACTCATTCTCTCATCGGTTGTGGAAACAACCTGCACTGTACTCGACCAGTCAGTGTTGGCGCAAAGCAGTACGGTATGCTTTGATGTGGTCAATGGAAAATAGGCTTTAGTGTGGTGTATTGTAATTCGATCTTTGTGGGGACTGAAGAGCCTTGACAATGTCCTAAAAAGGCTGCAAGTAAAATACAATAAGGCAGGGTAACAGGACAAACACTAACACACACAACAGAATTACTGGTAGTACATTGACTGGCAGTAGGGCTGGGCGATAAGACTATTACATCGTCTTTCAATGATGGACAACATCCATCGACCTCAGGATGTCCAAACCGTTACTTCGTGCTGTCTGGTTTGTCAGCAGACAACTTTGCAGCACAGCTGGCAAAAATTAGTAGTCTAATCCAGTGTTTTCCTTTTTTCCATATGTCATAGCATTCATGTTCAAAACAGATATGTTATGAAATAATACAAGGAAAATTAATAATTAATTGTAGAATGAGCCCAGTGCACCAAGCAACACGCAATTTCCCATTTAACTGATTTTTTCACTCTTCATTATTAAGAATACATTTTTTGGCCTAACAGACTTTCTGAAAGTTTTTTTGCAGAGTAAAGAAAATAAAAAAAAGTTGCAAAATAGATTTCTGTCATCGGGAGATGTGTTGGGTTTTGTCACAAAGAACCATATAGTAGCCTACATTATTAATATTATTATTGCCCAACTATCAAAATAACACAAGTCAAAATTATTACCAAAACAAATCTAGCGTGTTCTGCAAATTACTACGTTCAGATGTACTGGATCATCTTTGTTATTCAAACAGAAACGTGCAATAGAGGCAACAAACACACTTTCTCCACAAAATAAAAAAAATGGCTTTTGTAACTCTTTCTATATTAATTCTGCACTCAGCCAAGCATTTAGTTCCCTGTAACAGCACCAGATTCAGTCTGTGTGCATAGCAATGCACAAACAATGCACTGGGGGCTATTGCTTTTACTTTGGCCGGAAGACCATTGAGAGCTAAAGCCATGACAGCAGCCTCATCATAGGTCTGTGCCACAAGCTTATCATTAAATTTGTAGCCCTGCATGTTCTAATTTAATACATGAAAAACAGACTGAGCATCTCGCCCCCCCAGAAACGTAAAAAAATCCAATAAAGCGCTCCTGAAATTTACATGCACTATCCACATAGTGAAAAATGACAGAGAGTTGGGCAGGGCAGGATATATCAGTTGTTTCATCCACCTTCCATCCAAAAAAGGAAGCATCCTGTATTTAATCTCTAATCTGATCAGATACTATGGCTGCAAGAGCAGAGATCAAGTCATTTGAATGTTATTGGACATACCAGAAAACACAGTTGACGACTCGAATTGTGTGGACATGACATATGTCATATTTAGCTAATGTGTCTGTGAACTCCCTGTAATTCCCCTTGTTGGATGATTCAGTACTCTCATCAACATCATGTCTCCTAAATGACAGCTCCTGCAGGCCAAGCAAAGATGTTACATCAAAAAGGCAATTTAGGAAGGCCCTGTTTTGTTTGAATATTTCAGAATGTTATCCATTATGTTTTCACGTACACAGTGTGATGTAAAAAAATGTACTTGACATGAGAATGTGCGGGCCATTACGGAAACCTTTGAGCAGATGTGAGAATGTGCGGGCCGTGCGTAAAGTTTTGTCTGGCTCTGTAACATGACGAATTCTAACTGAAAAGTGCCAAACGTTACAAAATGAAGTTTTCACAACAGTTACTACAGTTACCTATGATGTTGACTATTCATAAACATAATTACCTCCGCCAATAAAAGTTTGATCATTGATGATTCACATCAAAATACAAAAAAAACAAATGGGAAATGCTATTAACTGTATAATCCGCCAACATTTAATACATTTTGTTTAACTTGAGGGTGTCAAACGAACAACAAAATCACTCAGGAAATTCATGTCACCCTCTGTATATGGTTAATATTCACGCAGCATGGAATATATACTTGCTGTACTGTGCAACTACAAGATTGGCATGGGAAAATGCTAAATGAAAAGTCGCTGTGAGCCTGACTCTGGCTCATCCATAACGCACAGGAGGCATGATGCACCAATCCACCTCCCAAGGATGAAATGCAGTAACAGGTGGGCAAAATCACTCACGTGATGCTCAATTGATCCTGACGATTATGTATAAATAAGTTTATAAGCTGTGGGAAATAAGGTGTATCCTATAAAATGATGCGTAAAAGATGATGCTATACTTTAAGGGCAATGGCTGCTCCGGTCAGGGCTCAAAATACGAGGCGTCCCACCGGATTTGAAATGAAAATATGTTCGGGACGGTTCATAACTGACTTGGGACGTTTACAGGATGATGGCCAGTAAAACATAACTTGCATACAACACTGGTTACTAACGTAGGCTATTTGTTTAAACACAAGGCTGATGAAGCAGTTCATAATTAATCTTAAAAGTTGATAAAATATTACATAAATGAACATGACAAATGCAGCAATATTTTCACTTCTCCACATCGGGAGATCACCAATGAGATTGATATTCTCCTGACGAGCCGCATTCTCAAATGCGCACCTGACGCGAACAGTTTTTGTAGTATGTAAGAAATGAATATGTAGCATAATGGTGAAACATATGAGGAGGGAATATCTAAAGTTGCAAAAATATAATTGTTTTTTCGGGGGAACACAAAAGAATTGTAGTTTTAAAGCATTGAATGGCATGTCAGGATCAGCCGCGGTCGGTGGATCTTAATTGGGGAGGACGGGCTCGTATTACGCTCGGCACCGGAGTGAATGGAATGGTGCGCAACGAACAAAACCAATTGTTTTTTTGATTTGCAAACATTCCATTCACTCCGGTTCTGAGCGTAAACGAGCCCGTCCTCCCCAATTAAGATTCACCGACCGCGGCTGGTCAGGATGTTAAAAAATAATTTACAATGATCGGATATTGACTATAGGGTAAATGCAAGGTGATATAGGCTATATAATTATTTAGGTTATATAAATATAAAATCTTATAAAATCATTCCAATGTTGTTCAAATAGGGATATTATTAGAATGTAAATTATACCGGGCTGGACAGCAGGCGAGATGCTGTCACATTTCAATTGTCTGTAGACTGGCTACAGTAGCTCTAGAGAAAATGGCTGTATGCTCTTCTTGACCTGAGATTAATACATATTAATTCAGAAGTGCAAAACTGTTTTAGCACATGAGATTTTTGCATATGTGGAAAAAAGTTACGTCGCAAACCCTGCATCTGCATATTCATTTATGGGAGGAGGCAAGTAATCAATATTAGGTTTTGATCTGCCCTGCTGTTAAATTCTAAGTTTCTCCTCATAAGGAAGACATTCAAATGGCTTTGACAAAATCAGATCGGCAATATTAGCATTGTCTGCCATCATGTGCAGTTTGCTAGCTGGCAAGTTCACCCCTACGAAACTAGCCTTTCCTAATGTATGAATGAATGAATGAACAAACAATCTAACAAAACAATATTAAACTGAAAAGAGGAAATGTGGGAATTAGGTTTAACTGAATCAAGGAATGCTGTGTATAATTGTATGAAAATGATGGACATTGGCTAGCAATTTCACCAAGCATGTACCAAGAAATAGGTTGAAGCAGTTTGTCTTTTAACTACACTCTGTCGACGGACCCTCCAATCATCACGCAGAAGCCCCGGAGTCCAGGCCAAGCCCACTCCTCCATTCACCCCCAGAGACGCTGAGCGTCCGTGGGTGGGACACATTTGCATTAGGGGTGTAGTGGTAAAAAAAGAGGTGGGTAAACTATAAATTCTGTGATCAGGTGGACCACGACGCGCTCACCGGTAAGGTGGGCTACGGCCTACCGGTGTACAGTATGGGCCCTGTCTTGCACCTGGCGCAATGTAGCGCAACGTCTGAATGCAGGTGTCTTTGCTAGTTTAAGACCGACGCAGTTGTCAATTTCCTGTCAGGCGCCTGCGTTGTTTAAATAGCAAATGCACCTGCGCCCATTTTTGCACCCATGGGAGTGCTGGTCTAACAGGGAGGTGTGTTCAGGATAATTCTGGGTGTATTGCTATCTTGAGGCATCGGAAAGTGATTGCGCCATTGACCTACAAAAACCTGGGTCTGTATTCATAAAGATTCTAAGAATCCTCTTAGAAAACTCCTAATTTAGCTTAAAAACTTTTACGTAGGAGTCTTAGCTTATGAGCGATTCCAGACCGAGCTAAGAGCAACTCTGAGCAAGGAAAAGACAAAAACTGTCATCTTAATGAGGATGCAGGGCTTACCCTATTGCTATGTATGACACAATCTTTTGAAGACTGTGATTGGTTTGTTGTCCAAGAAGGAAAAAACTGAGTGATTTTAAGTATTCCATGAAACTGTCACAGATTTAGAAGTTAAGGATCTGTGGCAGTTTCACAGAATTTTCAGCCATTCCGTGAAACTGCCACAGAGTTTGAAGTTAAGTGTCCGTGGTAGTATGTATCACGTATTTCGGAGATCACGTTGAATGATTTGGATGTGGGTTCCATCAACTACTCCGACAACAAGGCTGCTATATTCATAAATGCAGTTTTTTATGCCTGCAAGGTGGGAATGTCCAGTGGAAAGGAAATGCACTGCGACACAATAAGAGGTTCTGAAAGTGCTATAATTGTTTGTGTGATCACTCTGCTTACAGAAGGTTGTGACAGACCCAAATCATCACTGCTACATTGTTGCATTTTCCCAGTTGCCAAATATCTTAATGTAGTGATTACTTTCATTTCTGGCACTATGACATTTCTGCGCTGTGTCGGAGATGTTAGCGTGTCTCTAATAAGATCGGTCACAAACATGATCCCTGCACAATCTAATCTATAGGGTCTTATTACCTCACTGTCATCCATTGTCTGCAACACATTTCTTCTCCCTCTTTGTACTTCTGCCGTTTTCTCCTCTACTGAAGGAACTCTTAAGCCTCTTAAAAGTCCCCGTCTGTACTCCTACCGATTTTGGCCTTAGGACCTCTTTTAAGAGTTAAGATGCTTTCTGAATTACTTTTTTCTTTACTAGGATTTTTTTTTAATTTTAAGAGTAAACGCCCACATTTCTAAGAATATTCTTAGAATTTTCTCACTAGGAGCTACTCTTTGCATTAAAATTCTTTATGAATACGGGCCCAGGGCGTTATAGCAAATAATTTGAAAGCTTACTCAAATTCTCTCAGAACACTTTCTTGGGAAATTCAAGATTATTGAGTATCCATTTGAATAGGCTGTAAGCCTTCCTCAATACTTTTTTACCTTTAATATCCAACATTGAAACTCTGTAAGGCAGAAAATTTAATTAAAGCGGTTTTATGTTGTTTCTGCTCTCAAACCAATTATTCTGTCAATCAGGGCCCATATTTATCAAGCTACTTAGAATTACTCTTAAGAACACTACTAAGACTTGACTTAAGAGTAAGAAAATTATTGTCTCAAAGCTGCGCTTAAAACTTAGCTATCAAACATCTCAGTCCTACTTTTAGTGAAGTGTGGGACTAAATCTTAAGTGTCAGTCTTAGAGCTGATTCGCGGCACTTTGCTGTGCCGCAAACGGGATTTTGGATGACGACATAGGCAAGATCCAATCACTGAATAGATGTACTTGTTTAAGAATATTCTCTGATAATTTCACATTCAATGGTGACTTCATAAGAGGAGTTGACATTCAACAAACATTTGACAATAAAGAATTTTCAAGAGAATCCATTATGATATACACATTGTGAATGAATGATCAAAAAAGGTTTCCAAAACGTTTTCCACTATTTCTCAATTAAATATTTCAAACGAGTGTGCTGTTAACTGACCTGCCTATATATAGCCTAGAGTTATTGATGTAATCATAGCCACCATGGATTCCAAAAGATAACCGAACTGGAGAGAATAAAAACACTGCTTGCTGTAGTTGAATTTCTGAGTGGAGAATGTGGAATCTGCGCTTCCACTGGCCAATCCCTCTCCACCATACTTCGTGTGATACGATGTGCCCTGTGAAGGGATATATTATAAATTGCCTATATTAGGATCCAGTGTTCTATTAATAAACTATGAAACAATTATGAATAAATAGCTTACAAAACGACTACCTGTTGTAGTTCATTTGGGCTTCTGTCAGTGGCATATGGAAAGGGGTGAGCAGCCACGAGCGGGTATCCTCTGGCGGCAAAAAGTGCCTTTCAAACAGCTGCTTCGGGCCACTTTCATTCAATATCGCGCGTCATGGGTAGACCTAGGCCATTTGGATACCACATCCAAAATGTTGTAGTCTGCATCAAACTACTCTTGGGAAGCCGGCTATTTGCATGAATTGTGTTTGCTTCTGTTGGAATATGCGGGGTGTTGTTGGAAAGTCAGTGAAATGCGTGACAATGTGTTGAGCTGTAAGTGCAATAATTGTTTCCATTACAATTCGTCTTATTGATGGTTGTGATGGGCCAAATCATCAGCATTGCGTTGCAAACGAAGCATAATCACCACCCTGGTCAAAAGTCAATGTCGCAGCCTGTCATAGTTATTTTAACTTAGTCAAATGCACCTATGGCATAGGCACAGCGTGTGCACACTATGCTTGTTGCACACACACAGGGAAGCACAGCAGCACACGAACATGCAAAAGATTTACAAATAACAATATTACGGTGCAATTCCGCCGTCATAATAGCAATGTGCGAAAGGTACAAACGCGCCTGGCTCTTAAAGGGAATGGGAGATTAATCTCTGATTGGTTTATTGCATGTTACACCCAAAGCACGCCTATGAATTAATGAAGACACTTAGTACAACCCATTTAGACTGTGCGCCTGGCGCATGGAACATTTTATCCGCTGTCAAAATAGCAAAAGTGGATTTGGACACGCCCAAAGCTCACTTGCGCCATGCGCTTCACGCCATGTGCTTAGATTGTTAAAACAGGGCCCTATGTGTATCTTGATTACATCGCTATAGGCTATCATTTGATGGTACCAAGCATTGGTGTAGTGGTAAATAAAATGGTGGGAAAACTATCAACTCTTCACGGTGATCATGTTAAAATGAAGAATCATCAATATCAACCATAACATGTTACATTTTTAAACAATCATTTAATTGCTTTTAATACAGGTAGACTATATAAATAGGGCCTTGTGTCCATTTTACACAAAACCTGATACAGATGCATTTCAATCCACATTAGTTCATTCATCCCAAAAATGTTATTTGGACTTCAATTGAGCTGCAATGCAAATATGTATAGCAAAATGCTGATGTGCATCAGTGTGGATACACAGTAGGCTAAGTTGTGATAACAAACAGATCAAAGCATGTACATAACTATCAAATGTAAGCAATACTAACCAATAATAAACAAATTGTTCATGTTCTTGTGGTAATCTTAAACTAGCACACTTGATTCAATAATCAGCTCATCTGCAGAATCAATATAGCACTTCTCTTTGTAAATCAAGGTTTGAAAGTATCTTACTTCAATGGGTTAGACAATGATATGAAGCCATATATTATGAACAAAAAACATTATTTGCACAACCAAAGCACTAACCTCTCTCTTCAAGTGGTCTTCCTGAATGGCATCCTGTCTCAGCACAACTTTGTTTTTATTAACCCTGTTTTTGTTATTAGTTACTGTACTTTGATAAATTGGCTATGTATTTGAGCTACATTTAGCTAAATATGTGCAATACAGTACAGAGCTCTTGCATTGATTAAGCTATGCTGGCTAAATAGCTACTGACTGAGTAGAGCTAGATAGAAACAGTACTGACTGAAATATGAGCAAGTATTTTCTTTAGCGTTTCTTTACACTCATTTTCCAATATAATGCTTTGTTTTGTATGAGTCTTTCTATTTATAAAACAGATGCAGGAGTTAGCTGATACATTACTCTAAAAAGTTATGTTTGTTTGGCACATCGTCTGCTTTGTCTTTGAGTCACACGCACTGGGAAGATGAGAGCTGCTAAACAAAATAGTGCATGAACGCGTTGTTGCTACGCAAGGCATATTCACTGCTGAGAACCAAATATTAAGTGGGTAAACGACAATTAACTCAATTAAAAGTTGAGTAAACCCTATTTCACCAAAAAAAGTTGGTAAATGGCATTTACTGTACCTGCGTTTATCCCCTACTACATTGTGATCTCTGGGGGCGGGGCGCTGTGTCGTGACGACATCTCATTCTCAATACCTTAATGCAGCACAATATGGATAGACTTCATTTTAGGTTTAACAACCTATGAAACTAATAATGAACAATAAGAAACTAAAATGTCATAAGCTTAATTTAGAATGGCATAGGGACGATAGGCTAAAAGTGGATAAACGCAATTCAGAGGTGGATAAAGGCAATTTAGAGGTGGATAAACGCAATTTAGAGGTGGATAAACGCATTTAGAGGTGGATAAACGCACTTTGGGAGTGGGTAAACGCTATTTCCGAATTTCGGGAGGTGCATAAACGGTGTTTACGTGCGTTTAGCCTCCACTACATCCCTGACTTGCACTGTGATGCTACTGAAATGTATGAGAAGGAAATTGATTCAGTTGACCTGCTATATGTAGCTAATTTGAAACGAACTCGTCTTCGAGATGAATGTGTTCTAATGCATTTTTTGTCAATGAAATGTTAACACAACAGTACAAATTTGACCTTACATTTTTGGACATTTTAGGGGAAGCCGATCTTCTCTTGCAGTCTTCGCACCTGCGGTAGACCAAACAGTCAGTGGCAGCAGTCCTACCTCATGCTGACATATGTAGGGTTACCGGTAGACCTAATAAGGCCTATTCGTGGTGCGGGGTGAACACTCCTGCCGACATACGTAGGTTTGCCGATAGACCTAAAAGTCAGTGGCAGCAGTCCTGGGGCAGAGCTGAATTTGTGTCGTGATACAGTAACCGAAAAACAAAAGCAAAAAATCAACAATAAAAAGATTGTGAAACACTCATGTCATGGGCACAACACACCACTGTTCGCTGAGGGCACGGCGATCTGTAAGACACCTCATGCCTACGTCTACACTCTGGTGGCAGGCTCGAACGGTGGCAGGGTCATTTTGACCCGAGGACAGTGGGAGGGTAAACATAATTGTCTAAAAGCCTATAATAATAATATTCCATTGTCTTTACTCAGCATTTTTACGACAACATTCTTGAGATTATTGTATTTTGTTCTTATGTTTTTTAATGTTTATAGTGTTGTAAATGTTTTACAATGCAGTTATCAATGGTAATTGGCACCACACTTTAAAATAAGGTAACATTTCAACTGTTGTATTGACTTTATAATGCATTTAGAATTGGTAATTGGCACTTGACTTTAAAGTAAGGTCTGTCAGGAGTTATAAAGTGTTTATTACTAATTTGCAAATGGTAATTTGGACATCACATTAAAATAAGGTATCCTTTTATGTGTTATCAGTTTATAAACCATTTCTAACTGGTAATTGGCATGTCACTGTAGAATAAGGTAACCGTTCAACTTTTGTAAATGCTTTATAATGCATTTATTAATGGTAATTGTCACATCACTTTAGAATATGGTGTTTCTAAAGATATAATATGTTTACAACTCATTTGTATATGGTAATTTTGGACGTCGACTCATCTCCTTTTGCAATCTAAAAGCTGTCGACCCCTTGACACCTTCAGATGCAATCTGCTCTGCCCTTTCCTTCAATGCACACCTGATGACCATACCAGGCAGTTCAACACTACTCTGTCTACTCCCCTCAACACTATGGCCCCACTTCAAACAAAAAATGTCTCTCATCTTCCTCACCCTGGTTTACATCTGAGCTCTGTGCCATGAAGCAAGAAGGCTGCCGCCTAGAACGTCAGACTAGAACAGGCCTTACTGTTCATGCTGAAGCCCATAAGCTTCACCTCTCCACAAACTCTTTCATCTCTGACACCATCTAAACCTCCACCACAAACTCTTGGACTCGGTTTCGACTGTCAATAAACTACTTCGACATCACAGTGAGCCCTCCACATCCTCCACTGTGCTTGCAAACTCTTTTCTTCATTTTTTTAAGGATAAGATTACACACATTAATGCATCCTTGGCTAACCCATTCCCCACAGTTCCTTATTCCACTTTTAATTACCTACACTCTCCTGTTATCCAAACCCTACTGAGTACATTCACCCCAGTTGACTCATCATATATCACAAAACGTATTGCATCATCAAAAACAATTACCTGCTCCCTGGATCCCTTCCCTGCCACTCTCATCAATGCCTGCTTTCCTGCACTCTGTCCATACATCACTCAATTAGTAAACCTTTCTCCGGCGGCATTGTCCCTTCCAACTATAAACATGCTGTTGTCATTCCCATTTTAAAGAAACCTGGCCTGGACTCTACCATCCTCAGCAACTTCCAAACTCCTGTTACTTGAGGAAACCCTAGAAACGACTGTTGCCACCCAATGTCACCTACTCAATAACTGCTTTTTTGAGCCTTTCCAATCTGGCTTCTGACCACTACACCGCACTGAAACTGCTCTCCTCAAAGTTATCAATGACTGCCTTGTCTCTGCTGATGCTGGTGCCCTCAACATTCTTATTCTGCTGGACCTGAGTGCTACCTTTGACACAGTTAGTCATCAGATTATCCTCACCAGGCTCAAAGGGAAACACACTCTTTTGGCTACACTCATATCTCACAAACTGTACTCACCACATTTCCCTAAATGGTTATAGTTCTGATTCAGCTGTAGTTACACAGGGTGTCCCCCATGATTCTGTTCTTGGTCCCCTGCTCTTTATCATGTACATCCTCCCCCTTAGTCAGATCCTCCGTCTTTTAAACTGGACTTCCACTGCTATACTGATGACACTCAGATATACCTTACCACCAAGTCCCTCACCAACCCTCATCTGTCCCATATTGAAACTTGCTTGACAACAATAAGAGCCTGAATGCAGCAGAACTTCTTCAAGCTCAACACTGACAAATTGGACCTATTGCTATTAGGTTCAAAATCTATGCTAGCCAAAGTTGGCACCTTCAGTCTCACTATTGATGGCACTGTTGTCTCTCTATAACCCCATGCACGCAACCTGGTTGTCATACTGGACTCCTCCTTCAGCTTTGAACAACACATAAAACAATCTTCATTCTTTAACACACACTAAATCTTGGCAGTACATCACCCCTATCCTTCAGGAACTGCAATGGCTCCCCATCTACCAGCGCACTGATTATAAGATTATTCTGCTGACTTACAAAGCCCTACGTCAGCTTGCTTTAGTCTATCTCTTGGACCTTATTCCTAAATACCAACCCTCCAGGTCATTCTACTCTGCCACTGCTGGTCACCTCACTATCCCCAGGTCACTCTACTCTGCCACTGCTGGTCAC
>JACXGM010006429.1:0-23914 GCA_016801145.1 Umbra pygmaea | reverse complement strand
ATCAGACCTGAATCCAATCAACAATCTGTGGAAAGAACTGAAAACTGCTTTTCCCCAAGCGACTTACAGCTGTAATCGCAGCAAAAGGTGGCGCTACAAAGTATTAACTTACTGAATAATTTTGCACGCCCCAATTTTTCAGTTTTTTTTTGTTAAAAAAGTTTGAAATATCAAATAGATTTCGTTCCACTTCATGATTGTGTCCCACTTGTTGTTGATACTTCACAAAAAATTACAGTTTCATGTATTTATGTTTGAAGCCTGAAATGTGGCAAAAGGTCGAAAAGTTCAAGGGGGCCGAATACTTTCGCAAGGCACTGTATATATATATATACAATACTTTTCACATATATTATGATTCTCTGTTTGCTTCAAATAGGCAAATTAATAAAAATTCTGCCAGTTTCACTTTAAACAATCCATCCAATCCATCTTGTGAATCCATTTCTATCCTTTTGTTTACTTGTGTCAAGCAGGATGCCTGCCTATCGTCTACATCACCCTCATATGCTACCCTGTCACGCGCACGCTGGCCCTCCTGGCCTACAGCCTAATATCAGCCTGGGGTATCCTCTGTGCAACCACCGCACGCAGCAACTACGGACGCCTCCGCGCCTTCATCTGGCAGGCCCTCTTTCGTCTCGTTCTCTTCCTGTTCCGCTGGCTGGGTGATGGAGCTGGGAGCCCGGCTTCACTGCCACTCTTCTTTACCATGGACACGCTTGCTATCTTGGGGGGCCTGGTGAACCTCAGCCGAGTGCCAGAACGCTTCAACCCTGGTTTCTTTGATTACTGGTTCAACAGCCACCAGATAATGCATGTTCTGGTGATCTGCTCCATCATCTACATGCACTGGGGGATGCTGGAGGATTTAGCCTGGATTAAGACGTTTCAGTGTCCGGTGTTGGCATAAACTACTAAGGTGGCTAGGAACCAAGTAGGGCTGAGAATTAGGATTTAAAGAGGATGAAAAAGATGGCTGGGAATGCCTGTTTAAAAATAGAATCACCAAAGTAGTCTCTCTCAAGTCTAGGTACGGTAGTGGGTGGAGCGGCAGTCATATTGAATGTACGTACCCATAAGTGCACACGATAATCCTGAAAGGTTATTCACCTTCTAGTGATTATATTTCTATGGGTGATGAGGGTGTAACGTTAAAGTTGAGGTCTTCAAATGCACTTTAGGACTTGCTGTGAGGGTTCCAGTTTGCTGTCCACTGTAAAACATGTGCAGCAGAATGTAGGAAAATACTTTATTGGTGCTATTTATGATTTATTGTGCAGCTTCTGAACTGGAATTTCAGTGTTAGTTTGCAATGGGATGTATCAGTTAAAAACTAGGCCTTTGTTCCAGTAACCATAGGTTTGCATAAGTAAAATGATTTTTTACATTTTGTTCCCTGAAAAAATATGGTTGAAATTGAGTTTCCTTTATTGTAAAGTCTGGGAATCAGGTATTTGAATATTCAACTACAAAGATGACAGAAAAACATCAGTGAATAATGGATAAAAATAACAAATCTAACATCTCTAAGCATGATCACATTAATAAACATGCATTGGTTATGTAATAAACCACCAACAATAAAGAAAATGAACACAACTCCTCAGTTGAAATACAGAAATACAACCCCCCAGGGTTGTTTTGATTAGAGAGACCTGAGGATGAATGAGGATGAATATAACAAGCAGCAAAGCACTAGTATAATACTGCAAAAAACATAAAAAGAATATACTTTTTGACCCACAGTGCCTATAGAAAATCATCATACCCTGTCAAAATCCTTACCTTTTGCCACATTATACCCTGGAAATGAAAGATTTTGCCAGCTGTATTTACACATTATAGCCCTTGACATCAAAGTGAAAATAACATTTTAAAATTCTGAAAAATTATTCAAATGTTATTAGAAAAATACCTGGTTTGGATAAGTGATCAGCCCCTTAGAGTAACCATTATAAACTTGCTCAAGTACAACCAGTCACTTCCCAGATCACACAATATGCTAATTGCCCCCAAACCCGACATCAGTTGTAGTGATTTTGATTATTTCATGTGAAAACCATCTGTTCCATGATGAGTCCATTACTAGAAAGTGGTATAAGTGCAAAGTAAACCCAATGGTTGGAAAGGTCCTTTCAAAAGGGCTCCGGGACAAAGTTGTGGGAAGGCACAAGTTAGGAGAAAGATACAAAAAGTTTTCAAAGGCTTAAAGGACAATTCTGGCGCAAATTGAACCTAGGGGTAAATAACACATTGTTACCGAGTCGACCGTTCTCTGGGATATGTTTTCATGCTAATCGAATGTGCCCAGTTTTAGTGCAAACTGATAATTACCTTATAACGCCAGTATCCCCACACCCGCTCGGCACCTCACACCCTGGGCAACTCCGGAGAAGAAAAGAGTCCAACCCCTATCCAGGGGTATGGTTCCAAAACCGAGACTGTGTGTAGAGGTAAGCCCCACCAGATCTAATTGGTAGCGCTCCACCTCCTGTTCTGGCTCCTTCCCCCACAGCGAGGTGACATTCCACGTCCCCAGAGCCAGCCTCTGCCACCCAGGTCTGGTCCGTCGAGGCCCCTGATTTTCACTGCCACCCATTTGGCAGCTCACACGACCCCACCGGTTCCTCCCACAGGTGGTGGGCCCATGAGATGGAGAGGGAGGTGCCACATTGTTTTTTCGAGCTGTGCCCAGCCAGACTCCGTGGCAAACCCGACCACCAAGCGCTCGCTGACAAGCCCTCCATCTGGGCCTGGCTCCAGACGGGCCCTCAGGCTTTCTACAGGCAGGGTCACTCTTCCTCTACCTCGATTGCTCATGGGGTTATTGAACCATTATTTGTCTGGCCCCTCACCTGAGACCACTTTAACAGGAGCACCAAGCTCCAGACAACACAGCCCTCAGATTCGTAGGGACACACAAACCTCTCCACCATGTTATGGTGATGGTTCCCAGAGAGTGTACAAAGTTAACAGAGACATATCCAAACAGACGGATTGCTGTGAGTTAAGCAAAAGGTGGCTCTACGAATTAATAAATAATGGGACTAATCACAAATCCAACTATGTTATTCTACATTTTCATGATTTTCTTAAGGATGGTGGGCCTAAATTACAGTATGTTATGATAGGAGTATGTTGACATCGGCAAGACTCAATACTTTTTCGTCTCAGATGCAAAGTAAAGGGATGCAGATATGCACATGCAAAATCCTGGTGAAAATCTTGCTTCAGCCTGCTTTGCACCAGAAACTGTGAGGTCACCAACAACAACTCAAGGCCAAATCTAAACAGCAGTTTACCAAGAACACAGTACATTATTTTTAATGGCCAAGCTTAAAATTTGACTAGAAATCTGTTTTAAAATCTATGGAAAAATACATTCTCTGCTTTGCTGTACTAATTTGCCTCTCAAATGAGCCCAGTAATGCCACAGAGGGGGATTTATTTGAACAGAACTGTCTGGGTTTGGGAGTGGGTTGTAATTATACTGGTTTGCCCTGGATCATCAAGCACCATGAACTCCTTGTGGCAACAAGGTAGAAGTCATGAAGAGTGTGTCGAAGTAGTAAAACTAAGTAAAAACCAAAACAATTGACATCTTATGGCAAGACTTGAAAATGTACAGTATATTCACCATGATCCTTAGTGTGAACCTTTTGACCCAACATGAATCCGTTTGGAAAGAACTACTATACAACTCAAGGGTGCAAAGCATTTTGTCTTAACTAAAAGGACTTTGAATAAATCTGTGGTGTTTTTCTACATGTACTGACTGAGCAAGGTAAATGTCTATTATTTATATTTGCGTTTGATTTTTTTCATCCACATTTTGTGGAATTTGCAAAAAACAAAACTATTTCAATTTAGTCACAATATCTCGTGCAATTAAATGTGAAAAATACTTTGAGGGGGTATTAAGCAATCCACTCTATAATATTAAAGCAAATCATTGCATCAATTGAAATAAATATATATTTATATTTCCTGTTTCCAATCACTCTCTCAGCGCTTGACAATATTGCTGTCCATAAAACTGTTAAAAAAGCAGGACTGTATAATGGTATGCTATTAACATTTTATTGCAAGCAAAATATATACAGTACACTCCAATGGAAAAACTTTCATATGCAAAATAGGAATAGGAATTATACATATTTTATCAATATTAAGACACTGTACTGTAGTCAATTTATGTTTTGTTTTTAAAGTATTTATTGTTATTATTCATGTTTTATTCAGAATTTGGACTCTCCAAACTACAGGCTTAACCAAAGAATTAATGGAAACCAGATATCTCTCAGACTTAGCCTAGGTACCACCAACAGTACCTTCTACATTTACTGCAACTTAAATCTTTAATTGCCACAGGCACAAGTGTCAAATTCCAAGAGAATTTTAGGCTTAGCACAAAATAAGTAATCCTCCTACACAATAATCCTTCAACATAGGAATACAGTTAATAGACATTACAAAACATTCAGTCTATTCACTGTTTCTATTTGCAACTTGGCACTGTATTTAGCTCTGCAGATGAAGTCCCCAAGTCCATTTTCTGTTGGAGTGTCATTCATTTTTCATCAGAGCTGCTGTCGTCCTCAGGCTCTGACATGTCAGCAATAGGAAAGCGCAAGATGGCTGCAACTCCACTGAGTTGGGTCAACTCTGTACATGAGGGAGAAAGGGTGCACTTTTATATTGATGAATGACATTAAATAAACATTAATTATAATCTTACTACACCAGTGTATGATGCAATGCGGATCTGTAACCACATCAATACAATTCTCAATAGGGAGAATAAAGATGTTATATTACCAGTCAAATACTTATTTGAAAATAGAATTAATAGTTTTACAGAAAATGGAAGGGAACAAAACGTACGTTCTCCAGATACGTGAAGGCTTGAAAAGATTCTGAAGAAAGAAATGTAAAAATTAGAATAAGAGTTGAAAACACCAGCAAGGAAAGGAACAATTTTCATAATTTTAGTCTAGCCTGTTTCATTTTTAGCCCATATCATTGTTCCTTATCCACCCCTAACCCTACCTGACAGTTCCACCGTTATCTCTCACGTTGTCCACCAGCCGGACATATCTGCTACGTGTGGCCACATCCTGATGCCTGAAAAAATAGAGGTTGAAATAGTATGAACAACTAACACAGGTATGATTCCCCTTCACATTGTAGGGCATGTTCCAGTCACCTCGTTCCATACTCATTGGATGTAACTCCACTTTCTGTTGACAATTTCTCTCATTTCTGGAGGAAATTTGAGCTGTTTAGATTTGTCATTTCACATTTAAATTTAGTTTAAAAGGTACAATATGTATTTTTCCAAAACAATAACAAAAGATGTACTTTGCATTAAAAAAGAAACATCACTATACCTATATTATATATATTTCTTAGTTGTGTACTTGCATTATCCTAAATGTTTACACCAACTTTCAAACCCAGAGAAATTTGTAATATAATCTGAAGACATGGGACGTTTCATTTTGTCTTCCGTCAATGGCGTCATATAGCTAGCTAACCTTTGACTGCTCTAGTTGATCTAAGTTCCAGAGAACCGCCAAACATAACGTGAATAAAGCTGATGCCGAAACAAGTAAAAACACAAACATCGTCCCGATATATCAGGCGGCCGATAAAAATCGGTCTATCACTATTCACAAGCCATCAAACAAAGCTGAGCTGCTTGATTTTTTGTGCCAGGAGTGGCATAAAGTCACCCAACATCAATGTGAAAGACTTGTACAGAGCATGCCAAGATGTATGTAAGCCTATTATTTTTAATAAACAATTGATTTCTGAACTCCATAGTTTTGTGTTGTTTAAAATTGAATGTTATTTTTCTTTGCATTATTTGAGGTCTGAAAACACTGCATCTTTTAGATAGTTTGACCAGTTGATGTTTTCTGCAAATGAATGCTCTGAATGACATCTGGAGAAATGTTGTCAGTAGTTAATGGAATAAAACAAAAATATAAATTTCATACAAAGACATACTTATCAATAGAAAACCAGAAACACAGATGATTTGGCAGTGGTCTCTTATGTTTTTCTAAATCTGTACATCACAGATGTCTCAATGCCATTCTACTCACTTTGATGAATATTTATTTATAAATACCTGAAGAGTTTGTCGCTAATCAACAAAATGTCAATGGCCAATGCTTCGCTAGCTTTCTCCACATGAACCAATCTGCAACATCAAGTGAATAAAAAGTTAGTGTTTAGGAATGGTGGAAACTCAACTTTCAGTCATTGATTTCAGACTAGCGAACCATAGTGAAAAGTTTTACTATTTGCTACGGGCAACATGTTCTTACTAGCCCAATTCAGATTTCAGGGGAAAAAATAAAACATGGATGGACTATCTAGAATGTCTTAAAATAAATGTTTTCTGTTGCCAAACATTATAGAAACATTTAAAACTAAACTTTGTTTATTTGTTCTATAAAGCAAAACCATGAACAGTCAATCATTCTCACCCATAGAAAGCTCTGTCAGGCTCGTGTTGTAGCATCTTATAGAAATCCTCGAGTGCTTTCACCTCTCCTGCTGCCTGTTAAGTCCAAAAACCAAAACACATTGCAGCATTTCTACTGTAATATCCATGTAATGTACAACTTGGTTCACTAACACATTCCCAATGCCCAGGGCAGTGAAAGGGCAATCTGCCTTGTGTAGAGGGCAGTCTTTCAGATGTGTAGTTAACTAGGTGTCCTGATTTTCTGTGTTCACTAAAGACACAATGACACTTATTTTAAGAGTAGGGGTGTTAACCCTGTTGTTCTGGACACATTTCCAATCTGGCCGTCATTCCATCACGCACCCTTACAATCCCCAGCTTTCAATTGGCTGCTAACGAGAATGTTCCCAGTTAACATATCTGGTAAAATAAATATAAAACAAACAAACAAACCAGGCAAACTTAAATTTTCAGTCTCCAGTTGTGAAAGTGGTGCTCATGACACAAACTTGGTCCCTGTTTTTTTGGACTACCATACATCTCCACTTCTGCATTCACCCATTTGGTATGAGATGTTACATACTTCCGCGAATAATGTTACATATAATATAATATATATTATAATAATATAATATAAATTCAATTTGTAACATTGCATTCACAAACTTGGTGTGCTTACAACAAAGGAATTCTTCAATCAAGGATTAATGAGCTATTACTAGGATTGATAGAATAAACATTAGACTCACCTTGGTATCAGACAATCTGGCCGTGACAGCTGGATCGCATAAGACCTCTAGAAGACAAACACAACTCAGTAAGTAATGTACCAAATGTTAAAACGTTTGCTTTTCATGGGGAAAAGCGATTATATCTGCTTGAGTTCTTTAGAAGTAAACTACAGTGTTGTTTCTAATGAGTAGGCAACTTTTGATAGAGACAGACAGTATAGCCTAATGTTGACGCATTTACATCTTCTTAAGTTGTTGATTAGGGATAAACAAATTAAAACATTTTGTGGACATAGGTCACTGCATGTGCCAAACACCCTAATTATGTATTTTGATTTTCTTGAGTTATACAGTGTTGTTTTCAAGTAAGTTGGCACATTTCCCCAAAAAATTTAAGTATAGCTCCAATTGGGCTCAAAGCAGCAAACTTCAGATTCAGAGTCTACCACACACTGCAAATCGAGCTACAGAAGAAGCTGTTGAACTGAGCGAATTCAAAGAATATAATTATGCAGTTGAAGGTTAACTGCCTTTCTAGGTCTCTGCATGTGGCAATCAATGTCATTATGAAAACAAGAAGACGCCATTCACCAAAATTTGGGCAAAAAAAGCCTGGTAGGGCTATGACACACATGAACAGACGCAACAAGACATATTACCACCTTTTAGGGAATACTTGTGTCCTGAGGACGCGTGGACCACCATGAACTTGGGCCTGTTCTCCAGCAGAATCTTGACATCCTGTCGGACAGCCTCTTTATAAAGGTAAGCTATGAACTGGTCCTTTACAAAACCTGGACTGGCAACCAGTATACACTTCACCACTGAAAAATATAAATTGATGCAGATTAAGAAAAAGATTACAGAGGAAAAGGCGTAGAGTGTGCATAACCTGATGTAAAACCAATCCATTATTCAGGCCAAAGGCTTGCCTACTGACTAAAATATAAACCTTCCGCTGCACCATTATTAGATGCATATTTTAGTGGGAGCCACTTTCAACTGCAGTTGTTAGGATAGTGTCAATAAAGGTGGGTGGTACAAAACAAAGTCCTTTGTGCAATCTCTGAAAAACCAATGACCAATTTAATAAAGGCCATTTTATTCATGTATGTATGTGCTCTGGCACAACCCCATCAAATTCTGTGACCAATTTGTATATTTCAAGACTTTTGCCGATGTACGAATCATAGTGAAGTTACTTTGATTCAGACAGTTGCAGAGAAGGAAAAAACGCACCTGGGTGTAGTGCTTGGCTGGATAGTGTGGGTAGCTGACTTGCTTACTCATCCCTGAGTTGTGTTCAACTTTATTATCAGTAGTATGCAACAGGATAAGCCAGGAGGATGTTTTGAAAACCATTGATGACTCACCATCAAAGTTGATGTGTCTGAGGATCGCCTGCATCACAGCTTCATAGAACCTCTCCAGAGCCTGAGAGACAGAAAGAAAACTTTAGGAAACCAAAACCAGACCCACATTAACATACACACAGGAAAACTAAAGCAGAAGACTATAATAGTTTCTATGTAAAGCCAGTGGTGGATTTGTCTTGCACTCTACTCCATTTCTGTGCCACTGTGACCAGCAAACCTGCAGCCCAAAGGCATACAACGTCATTACCCCCCTTAGCTGCTAAGGTTAAACAATTTCATTTTGCCCTACATTGCCATTAGAGTTTTTCAAAATGGTTTATTAACTGTAGAGTGCCTCTCCAAAGTATTCACCCCTCAATTGGACATACTATTACGTTACAACATTAAATGGATTTAATTTGAAGATTTGGCAATTTATCAACACAAAAAAGACCATACTGTAGTGATTGGACCAGAGCTCCGACACGCTGACTCAATTTTCAAAGCATGCTGTTGACACAATATTGTGATATTTTTTCATATTGGATGATTGTCCAAGTAACGGAGTGGGCTAAGTCGCTGCCTTGCAGGACAAGCTACATGTTAGTCAATGGTTTGAGCCTGACTGTGGGTTCTTCAACATTTTCCAGACCTCCAGCAAGAGGCAGCGCAAATTGGCATAGCGCTCCCCGGGATTTTGGATAAATAGGTGGAGTTATCTACCTTGCAACATCGCTCTACAGCAACTCCTGGTGTGCAGATAGGGGCACCTGTAAATTTAATCAGGCAAGTATAGTTGGTGAGTGTAAATATCCCATAAATGAACTGACTAAAGGCTTCCATGTTGGATAAGCGGTGTAAAAAAACAATATTGGCTGGTCTGCGACATGTGGTTGGATTACCATGTCAGCGCCCCTCACCATTCCTCATCTGTCCAAGGAGTTGCAGAGCTGCCTGAAAAACTAAAATATATATATTTAATAATGATATATATAATAATGAGATGTGTGTGTGTGTATATTTGTCATTCAAGTGATTGATGACGTTCAAAGCTACCTTTCATCATGTTGACATCCTTGCCATGGTATCAGTGCTTTGTTTTAGGAGACAGTTGGTTAGATTAACCGACCTCCATAGGAAACAGTATTTGAAATTACTTGTTGTGGAAATTATCACTTGAACGATAGTACAGTTGGTAGAGCTTGATAGATATCAACCTAAATGCACAAGATTGAATCCAGGTGTTGGATTTTAATTGAGTGCAACCAAAACTATATTTTCTCTTTAGCATCCTGAATTATAGCTTTATCAAAAGTGTAAAAAACGGGAACCCCATCTTCAAACTTCATATACAGTATCTATATCACTCAGGTCTAACCATGACACCACGTAGTTCTAAGAAATAGATTGCATAACAGTCCATTTGTACCTCAAACATGGTGATATATTGTTCAACCAACAGGTGTCACTAAAGAGTACTGTGCTAAAAATCTTTAACATATTGAACCCTTTTTCAGCACAATTTGAGGAAAGCCTCAAAGGCTTCAGAAAGCATGGTTTGCCCATCACTACCATAACGTCAAAATAATAAATTAAATCTTAACTTAATCTTAATTAAATCTAAAGCATGGTTTGCCAATCACTACCATAATGTCAAAATAATACATTAAATCTCCAAATTATTCAAAATTCATTACAAACACAAAACAGAAAATAACTGATATGTATTCACACCCTTTCATCAATATTTTGTAGAGGCACCATTCTTTTTTGCTAAATTACTCAATCTGTCAATTTGGATTTCCAAATATTTCCACGTACTCTCTATTAGCTTTGAGGAAACTGCTCCAGGACATTGACCTTTTGTTTTTAACCCCCCCCCCCCCCAGTTTGGCTTTACTTAATTAAGTAAATGTTCAACTGCAAATATGTAATCAGCCAATCACGTGGCAGCAGGTCAATGCATTTAGGCATGTAGACATGGTCAAGACAATCTGCTGAACTTCAAACCAAGCATCTTAATGGGGAAGAAAGGTGATTTAATTGATTTTGAACATGGCATGGTTGTTGGTACCAGACAGGTTGGTTTAAGTATTTTAGAAAGTAATGATCTACTGGGATTTTCCCCCACAACCACCTCTAAGGTATACAGAGACCGGTCCCAAAAAGAGAACATATCCAGTGAACGGTAGTTCTCTAGGCAACAATGCCTTGTTGCTGGCAGAGGTCAGTGGAGAAGGGCCAGACTGGTTCGAACTGATAAAAACGCAAAAGTAATTCAAATAACCACTCTTTACAACCAAGGTATGCAGAAGAGCATCTCTCAACACGCAACATGTTGAACCTTGACCAGGCTGGTGGTGGAGGTGTAATGGTGTGGGGGATAGTACTTGGCCCATTTTGGGCCCCTTACAACCAATTGACCATTGTTTAAATGCCACAGCCTACCTGAGTATTGTTTGCTTACCATGTCCATACCTTTATGACCACAGTGTACCCATCTTCTAACGGCTTCCAACAGGATAAAGTGGCATTTCACAAAGCTCACATCTGAAACTGGCTTCTTGAATATGATAATGAGTTCACTGTACTCAAATGGCCTCCATAGTCACCAGATCTCAGATCCCCTTTGGGATGTGACGGGAGATTTGCATCAAGGAAGTGCAGCCGACAAATCTGCATAATGCAATAATGTCAATATGAACCAAATCTCTGAGGAATGTTCCAGCAGCTGGTTGAAACTACCTCATGAAGAATTAGGGCATTTCTGAAGGCAAACGGGGGGAGTTCCAACGCGGTAATAGCAAGGATAGATCATATTATATATGATTGTTTTTAGATTTAATTTGCCCTTTACTGTTTCCTATTATTGCAACTGCATTGCTGATCCGTGGCACAAGAAATTTACTGTACATGCAATTACATCTGCGTCTCCTGTACATGTGACAAATAAACAAATCTTGAAATTTGGTGTACCTAATGAAGTCACGATGAACGTATGTTTAAGGTCATTGTCCTGCTTGAATATGAATCTTCTCCCAAGTCCCAGGTTTCTAACAGACTTAAGCAGGTTCTCTTCCAGGATTTGACTGTACTGTACTGCATAAATGTTGCCCTCTATCTTCACAAGATTTCCAGGCTTTGACACAGAAAACCATCCTTATAAGCTTGATGCTGCAACCACCAGGCTTCACGGTAGGGATGGTGTTCTCAGGATGATGTATATTGTTAACCTTAGCCCAAACACATCAATCAGTGTGAGGCTATAATGCTCTCTCAGCTCTTCTTCCTTCTGATCTTAAAGTCTCCCTAATGCCTTCTGGCCCCTCTCTTGATGTCTTCCACCTACTAAGGAATTTATCCTAGCCACTGTTGTCACTTGCTCTTTGGGGTTTTAGGCCAGGTATCTGTCAAAGCACTTTGTGACAACATTTGTAAAAAGGGCTTTCTAAAACAAATGTGATTGTTTGGTTTTGGCAAACTTTAGTGGAGATGTGATGAGTGTTTTTTCCCCCAATAATGGATTTATTTTTTTGCCTTTTTCAATAAAGGCTGCTTTTGTGCACCTGGGCTATTGTTGCAGTATACAACGTCTCCCACCTCAGCTGTGGAAGACTGTAACTCCATTAGACTTGCCATAGGCCTCTTGGTGGACTAGTGTCCTTCTAACCCAAATATTCAGTTTCTAAATTACAGATCTTTTAGACACATTCACAGCTTAGCTATATTTTCTCTATTCCTTAATACAGGATAGTGCCATGCTCTAGAGGATATTCAATGCCTTAAATATTATTATGTACTACCCCTAATTGGTGTTTTTTGGGAACCTTATTCAGGATTTGCTTTGAATGTTCTAAGACTGATTTTTTGTTAGGAATTGTACTACCTTAAATGTGGGACCTCCCAGAGACAGGTGTATTCAAACTAAAATCATGTGAAACACCTTAAAGCTTACACACATTTTGTCCATAATATGCATTTGTTGCTAGTTAGATATTGTGAAATGTCCATTTTGCTATTCTACTATTGTTTGTATTTTGTCATTTTTAAGTTTAAGTTTTCAACCCCAAGATCCAATATGCTAATTCCTAAAGTTTACTAGTCCTAAAACATTGTTTTTGTATTCTTTTGTAGTTTTCAAAAAAGTTCAATAGTGCAGGTTTAACTGCACACAGGTTTAATCCCTTTTACTAATTACATGACTTCTAAAGACAACTGGTTAGTAATTCATTTAGAACAATTTGCAGGTATTCTTTTTCACATTGACATCAGGGACTATGTGTTGATCAACGGCACAAATATCTGATTAAATCCATTTTCATTTTGTGTTTGTGACTAAATGAAATGAGGAAAGGTCCAGGGGTGAATAGTTTTGATGGCTTTTACGTTGCTTTTTGTAAAGTGCCAGTTTAGTAATAGTAAAGATGGTTGACCTTCTCGTGCTGGGTGCAGCTTCCTTTCCTCTTGCGAGGGATAGTCACCTCCACCTTCGCCCTAAGTAGAGTCATAGCAGGGGTCACCAGCACTAGGTTAGCAAGACCCTCCTGCATCACCACAGCTGCAACGTCTGCCTTCTGACTGGGATCGCATGCCTGCTCTGAGATGATAAACAACGAGTTGAATTAAGATGCTGTCTCAGGTACACAAACAGGGTTTCCACACTATGGTAAATCTATTGTTTTTTCTACAACTTTCCATATCTATTAATAGAAAGTCTGACATGACAACTTCCCACACGTTTGTTTTTCTATCCTTGTGTGGAATGGAAAAACAAAAATGAACATCCATCCCTAACCTCTACACCTACCTTCATACCTAAACTCAACCTAACCCTAAATCTATTCCCTAATGCTTTAACTTAAATTCTATCACAAACCCCAATTGTAACACCACCAACCCCAAACGTAAATTTGTATATTAAGAAGAGTACAATCCAACAGGAGGAATTTAGGCTGTTGCTAACTAGGGCACCATCAAGACCTTCAAGAAATCCATTAAATTGACACGTTACAAGTATACAGTACACTCACCAATCCTATCGAGCACCACACTGTCCCAGATCTTTTTGGCAAGTGTGAACTTCCTGTTTAACTCCAACTCAATAGTGTGATAAGCTCCCATCTACAACAAAGGACAAAGCACAGGACCTTCTTTACTAGCTGTTGCAAAACAACAACAAAAAATGCATTTTACTTTGTAAATTTGCTTTTCTAGCATCACAATTTCTCAACTGTTGACTCATCAATGCCAAGCTGACATGCAGTGAGTGTTCCAGTATATGTACTTCAATCTGTTTGTCTCTGACCTTTACATACTGGTTCTCCTGGATGTTGGTTCCCTTTACCCTGAGCTGGCAGGCCTGCGAGTCAAAGTCAATGGTGTCCACACACAGACATAGTGTGGTGCGCACTCTGGAGCTTCCCACACTGCCAGTGGACGACTCGGTTTGCACTTTCCTGAGGAATTGGTTAAAAAGGTATCACAGTTGAAGGGAGGCAGCTGAAATTAGAATTGGAAGTTATTTGTTTTTTTGCATATTCCACTTGAGGAAACCTATGAGAGTGAGGACAAACAGCTAGATCATCCTTTACTGGCAGTGGACAAGATGCATTTTGGGATAAAATTTGTCTATGTTGCAATTCAGCACCTTTCAGTTAATGTCCCCAACTCTTTTACCCACTAGTCTACCTGCAATTGACAGACAAGAAAGAAAAATAGATGTCTCCACTATTACTATGGATAAGATAACAGCATCTGCTTAATGATAATGTTAATATTCTTGTAAATTAGGCTAGAATGACTTGAATGTCCATTGGTAATCATGACTTCTTTATGTTACCTGATAGTGGACGCCATCAGACTGTCACCGATCTGCAGAAGGTTGTAGGTGTGCCACATGTCCTCTGCCTCCTCCGGCATCAGTGTGACCTGACTGGGAAGTCAAAATTACTCATAACCTATTCAGGTGCTTTGACAGGGACATCTGAATCTTTTTATTCACTACGTGACTTAACACAATTGTAATGTGCATAAAAACACAGCTGTTGGCAAACAAGATTAAGAGACAAAATACAGAGTTTATAAAAGTTTACATACATTATACACAACTATTGGCGATACAGATTGGTGACATGGTAAAGTTGTGAATATATACACATGGATTTAAACATCATGTATATAAGTGTAATAGATCTAAATTTAGGTAAATGGACATTGTTTAAAAGTGTGTTAGATTAATGTACTATATTGGTTGAATTCTATGTTGGATGTTACTTTTAACTGAGGTTATTCGATTCATTTGATTAGGACAAATCAGATATTTCTATGTAACAACTGGAACCCACTTTTTATTCTACATCTGTAGATGGAAATTATCTAAACTTGTTTGATTGTAATAAACACGTTGAAATGTTTTCTTGCTATCGACGTATTGAAATGCCAAACTGCTTAGATTGGTGATTACTGTGAATAGATGTACAGTCTCAGAAAAACATACTGCTATGTCGGACCCGTGTATTAACACTGTTATCAACACAGTCATGTTTAACTGATAACTCCTAGCTTTAACGTTTAGCTAGCAGACTAGCTACACGTAAGCCACATATCTACAGTATACTAGCTAGTTAACCTAGTGGCCTGGTGATGCTCACTTACCCGGCATTGTCTTTCTCGATGTCTTTGTGAAGCAACTTCATGGTGTAATAACTTTGTTATGACCAACCGTATTACTTTCTTACATGTGTAATTAAATTCAGTGTCATATTTACACCCTAAAAATAATTCTTCATTGAATGGTTTAAGGTTTGTAGTGTCGATGGCCTGTACATTGCGTCATCCAAAAACATGTTTATTGCTTTCGTCACTTCCGTGGGTGTTGGTGCTACGTTTTAACCATTGGTTGGAACAGCGCATCACACACTAAATTGACTTATTTTCATTTATTGGTTGTTACAATCACACAACAATGTTTTAGAAATATTTTTTTAATCAATGCAAACGCATGAAGTTTTCAAATTGAAGTGAAAATATACTCAGCATATTTAGAACCAGAAACATTTGTCAACTTCCGTCCAAATACAAAAAATGACCAATGACAACGCGGGAAGAATGTTCCTACTTCCGCTTAGCCTCGCTTTGAGCCGACGGTTTCCGAGCTGCTTTTGTTGCGGGTTGGTGCTAGCCAGTTGAAGGGAACGGTGAAACGGAGATCGATAACTAATTGAAAAGGAAACCGGGATGAAAAATCGATAATTTATGCTCCTGGTTGCATTACTATATTGGAAATTCATTACAAATGTTCCCCTAACTTCAACTATTAGGCAATATAACTTGGCGCACCGTTAGCGGGGTAACGTTAGCTGATTAAACTAACTAGCTAGCAGCCTGCCTATTATTATAGAATATTTTAAACATATTACAAAGAACACAGGAATAGTATGGCAGAAGCAGATAAATTAAACATCGACTCTATCATACAGCGACTTCTAGAAGGTAAGAACGGGTATTTTAATGATGGGGGAATTGCTAAACATTTGACTGGTTAAGCTAACTAACGTGAAGTAGCATCGACCACACTTGGCTATATCTGACTAGATGAATAGAGCTAGCTAGTAGGCAGGTAAGGCTGGTGCTGGGCTGGTTGTTAG
The DNA here is from genome assembly GCA_016801145.1 of Umbra pygmaea. Lineage (NCBI taxonomy): Eukaryota > Metazoa > Chordata > Actinopteri > Esociformes > Umbridae > Umbra > Umbra pygmaea. The sequence goes on along the minus strand of JACXGM010006429.1, from coordinate 7,701 downwards.
ATCGCAGTACGGTTGGAATTGAACGGAAGATGGGCATTGAGGTGAGAATAATTTACGATTACCTGTTAGGAGAACATTATTTAAGCTGTACTGAATCTGAAACGGTAACTGATGTATTACCAACTCGAGAAAAACAATTGCCAGTGAAATAGGAATGAAGGACACAATGCAATATCATTTATCATGGTCATTTTCCTAAGAACCAACTTTAGCAAGTTTATTGCTAACTTGTTTATCTTAATGGGCTTCTCGAAGTAACCTCCTTGCTTCGCAGTACTGATCTTCTACACCGTTGGTAGAAGGGGCTGTTGGATTATCATCGTTGGAAAATTGTTGGCTAGTCTTTTTCGATCGACAGTACAGTACACATGCAAATGCAATATCATATCTGACTAGCTTTATATGAATGTAACCACAGTGCATCTGAATTAAGTGTCGGCAGAGTTTGCGAGTAATGTGTGCCAATCGTGCATATGTTAATGGCACCTTAAATAGACTTATACAGTCCATCCCACCCAACGTGTTTGAGTTAAATGTTTCCCCATATCCTGATACATTACAGTACTTGTTAAAGTGGCAATGTCTTGTTAAAATATCGTTTTCTCCATTATTTCATTAAGCCGCCATAAGATGAGTATAGAGAACTATAACCGCTAGTATTCATAGAAAACAGGATACATTCACGATTATCAGAACTTCTGTCTAATCATTGCTCATGCTGACCCTCCCCTCTCACATGTACACTACCTCTCCCCATCTGATCTAGTACCTTAGCTTTTTGCCCCATGGTGCCTTTGTACACACTGACTTGCACAGCATTTTATTTTCAATGTCTTATTTATCAACTGTTATTTGCACAATAACCGTTTGTACAGTCATGCTCAAGGGTTAATTTACAACATTGCATTTTCCTGCCACTGTATATACCATTTTGATCTACCTCTAAAACTCATATTTCTTTTCACCAATTGTACATTTACTTACACCTTTCTCACGCACTGGAATATTATTTTTTTTTTTACCCTTTGTGTATCCTTGTGTATTTGTATTCATGTGTAACTCTGTCTGAACTTGCACTTTTATGCTTTATCTTGGCCAAGTTGCGATTTTAAATGAGAAATTGTTTTCAATTGTCCCATTCTTTTAAGTATAAATAAATAAAAAATACAATATTGGGATACAGGGACTGACTGATATAGAAGTTATCGTTGGAATACTATTATAAGTCTTTTGCAGCAAGCAATCTGGCACAATGCCATCATGGATGTTGGTCTGAAGAGGACATTCAAAAACATTTGTCAGAGTAAATCATAACACACTGTTTTTTATTTGGAGTGTTTTGAGAAAGTCAGCAAAAGAAACAGTAAGATGAATCACGGGTGACTGCTGACTTGTAGAGAATGTTTCCATACATAGTACATGTTGAACAATCAATAACTCCCTCCAGCATGCGCACACACCTCAACATCTCAGTTTGTTGTGTATTGATTCCTTCTCATCTTTATAACAAACACTGGAAAGCAGCTGTGAGTGGAAAACACAAGCTGTGTAAGCCTCTTCTAAAAGCCATAAGAAATGAACTGAAATGCCTTGTTTAAGACTTGGCCAACTATTTGACATTGGTTGGAATTAATTCTGTTTGTTAGATGAACTGTATAAATGCCTCAAGTCAAAACAGTCAGTAAACATATTTAAATTAGGATATTATTGCCTTGTTCAGTTCAACCATGGAAACGAATTGCCAATAAGAAAGCTGTTTGTTTTAATAGGATGAGATTTAAGCAAATTCTTCACTTATATTCTTTAAGAATAACTGGGTACTTGTTCATTAAATATAATTCGCAAAACCTTGCTTAACATCTGCTCCTGGAAAAACAGCCAGACAATCAGTTTACTGTCCACATGTGTCATAGTTGTTCACTCTGGCCTTGTCCCCCTGCTCCAGTGAAGGGCTCCCGACCTGGCAAAAATGTGCAGCTGACAGAGAACGAGATTCGGGGCCTCTGCCTCAAGTCTCGGGAAATCTTCCTCAGCCAACCAATCCTGCTGGAACTTGAGGCGCCACTTAAGATTTGTGGTGAGGCTATGTTTTGCGCTTCTTTATTATTTCCACAAAGTTAAACTCAACAAAATCAGTGTATGAGTGGAAAGGGATCAGTAATGGAAAGATTTGAGGAAACAAAACATGCTCCTTAGACATTTGCATTGGAAATTTCCCTATTCAAACATTATCTGATAAATATTTTTTTCAGATATCTGGATATTGGAAATGCATGGTTTTCCTCTCAAACTAATCTATTTACATTGCCTCCCAATTGTAGCCCACTTGTCATTTTACATTTGAAGCTGTATTGTTTGAAGTAAGCATTGATTAGAGCTTACTTTGGAGGTGCAGCTTGGAAAGGCCACAAAAAGTGCATGCATTTGTTTTATTCTTTTGTTTGAACACAAATCAACCTAACATTTATCAGTGACCTTATACTGCATAATCGACTCTCGCCTCATTACCGCAGGCGATGTCCACGGCCAGTACTATGACCTCCTGAGGCTCTTTGAATATGGTGGCTTCCCTCCGGAGAGCAACTACCTGTTCCTGGGGGACTACGTGGACCGGGGGAAGCAGTCCCTGGAGACCATCTGCCTGCTGCTGGCCTACAAGGTCAAATACCCTGAGAACTTCTTTCTGCTGCGGGGCAACCATGAGTGTGCCTCCATCAACAGAATATACGGCTTCTACGATGAGTGTAAGTGGGCGGTCTGCAGACAGACGAACAGACACTGACAAAAACACGACAGCACACCCACATCCAGGCGTGAGCTTGAGATTTACAGGCACACTCACGCACAGTACACGTATCAGAGTGAGCCTGCAGGGATAAATGTACCAATCTGAGCAGTGTTCTGAGTCTTCACAATTTGGCAGCTGGTGGCACCACATGGATTTCAATTGGCCAAATGTTTTTGCTGTAGCAAATGAATGCTTTAGAATTCTAATACACGCTCGTCTTTTTACACCAATTATTCTTTTGGGGAACTTGTCAGATTGGACAAAATACCAAATGCTGACAAAATGTATTTGAGTAAAAATAATGCAGTTTTGTTTTTTTGTTTTGCAGTAGATGTGTGTCATGTCAAATCAGGCATAATAATATCAGCAAGATTTATTTAGGTTGCCATTCTCAACATTTTGAACTGTTAATTTCACTGAATACAGGGGGTCCGCATGGTGTTGTGGGCTAAATAGCTGCATTGCAGGTCTGGCTACGTCATGATAGTGGTTCGAGCCTGACTGTGGGTTCTCTGACTTTACCTGGACCTCCTGCAGGAGGCAGTGCAATTTGGCACAGCGCTGCCCCGGATTTGGGTTAGAGAAATCAGATTATCTATCCTGCCATGTCACACTCCAGCAACTCCTTGTGTGCAGATCAGACGCCAGTAAATTCAATCACATAAGTATAGTTAGTGAGCGTCATCATTCTGTACATGATCTGACTAAAGGCTTTCCTATTGGGTGAACAGTGCGAAAAGAATCTGCAGCTTGGTGACATGTTTGGATGAACCATGTGAGTGCCCCTCGCCATCCCACAGATCTGTCCAAAGAGTTGCAGAGCGGCTGACAACAGGGTCAGTGAGAATTAGGAAGGGAAAAACAATGTGACTGAGTACAGACTGGATGTAGTAAGATCTCACCTCCTTTAGGTAAGAGGCGGTACAACATCAAGCTGTGGAAGACCTTCACCGACTGCTTCAACTGCCTGCCAGTGGCAGCTATCGTAGATGAGAAGATCTTCTGTTGCCATGGAGGTATGAAGTTGATCCAACCCTTATGCACACAATTAGCTATTTATTTAACAACACCCCTTTGTCATTGGCCTAATGTGCCACAGACACTCCCACTGCAATTGTGGAACACCCACTGCTCTATAAAGAAAGTGGGAGAAAATTAATAAACCAAGTAGAAAGGGGAGAAAATCCATTTTAATTGAAAATGGGTATTTTGGCCTGGGTGAAACTGTTATTTTTAGCAATGCATTTTTTCATGCATATAATTTAGGTGATGCTGTTTAAAGTAATTTACCTAGATTTTTCTATTGAGCTTATAGTACTAATACTACATCAGTTTGTATTTACAAGAGGAAGGAAAGGGTTTGAATGAGCAAATTGGAAACTGGGGAAGATTAAAACCCAGCACTGAATCGCTGCTCCCATCTCAGACCTCTGTTTGTGCAAATAAAAAAGAATGGATGGTCTACGTGGAGCAGTGTTTGTTAAACTTTTTTAACGAAATAGTTGTTTGCAAATGTAGTTTTCCTTTCGTTTGTATTTGTATGTAGGGGTATTAACATAATACATTAGTTCGAATTGTCACCCGAATAATAATACAAGTAAAATTTTCTCAATATTGACAGTGTTTTATAAAAACATGTTATAATCAACAAAATAACCAAGATGAGGTGGTTTTCCCACAAATATTTGATGACTTGCTTTAATTTATTCACATTCTGATAAAAAAATATCCATGATGCTGTTTTAACTAGCTATGTGAAACTAAAGTCAAATAAAAGAACAGTAATAAATGACAATTTTGTTTTAACAACCAGCGCATTGGGTGAACACGTTTTCAACATACAGGTTATTTTGTCTGATGTAGGTAAGCCTTAATAGGGCCCTATAAAATCTGTTTTATTTTTGGCCTATTCAATGAGCGAGACTAGGTAATTACTTCAAGCTATTTATAGACAGACAAATTATTGATATTCGTCATTGTTCCCCTTTTAAATAATGGTCTAAACAGTTTCATAAGCATTTGGATTAGTGAGTGAAACGGAGAAAAACAAACATTGTATTTTTGGATAATTTAGAATGGACTAGATACTTTTGACTATGAAACACGTTAGATGGGAACAATGTTAAAGGCGCATGCTGGCTATGTTCAGTAGACAAACGCACACTGTATATACAATTTCATATTTTTTTGCACATTTCACTCTGTCCATGGAAGTTCGCTGTTACATTTTTCACTGAAGTAATGTTAAGCACGAACTCCCAAGAAACAGTGTTGTCTGTTTTTAGGGAATGTAGAAGGGCAGAAGTAGTGATGTTACAAGCACTTTGCACTAGAAAGGCGCGTGCTGGGAGACACACACCGCATACAGAGGACACTGCCCTGAAATTCACATCACTTTCAGAATAGGTTGATGGATGGGAACGATATGCGGTGGTATTATTAGGTTTATGTGAATATATTGGAATTTGAGAATTATGATTTTTTATTTTGTTGAATTGCACATTAATGTCTGGATTCTGTGATTTGTCTATGTTCTCCACAATGTGTTAATCATACTATACGACCCAGTTGACCTACACAAGTGCTCAGTTTAGTACACTGCCCCACGTGGCTGTGTACTGAGGGGTACTCTCAACTATAACATTGTAATCATGAAAGAACACCATGACAAAATAATTATGAAAACATATTTGCAGACCCAATTTTAATCTCCCGTGACCCACCGGTGGGTCGGGACCCAGACTTTGAAAAACACTGACGTAGAGCCATCATTGGCCCCTTCCTGTAAGTGTGCAAACATTCAGCCTCGACCAGCAAAGTGAAATCCCATAAGGCTTTCCAAAGTGGGGGGGGGGGGTCGTGATAAGGACATCCTTAACTTGTTAGCAGAGTTGGGTAACGTGAAATAAAGTATTGCGCTGGTCACCCTCAGTCAGACAACGCATTCCAACGCAAGAGACTGCACAACTCTCGTTCCCGACATCCAAAAACAGGTCAGTGGGCAGCAAAGTGAGAAAATTTAGATTATTTTTCCCTAACATGATACACGGTCAACATCAACCCTTCATCCCAGAGTTGCAAAACATAGCAGAGAATGGGAACCAACCACAGAGGTAGTCACAGTATACTGCCTAACTACTCAAGTCGCCATATAAATTAACATTAGCCTATTAAGGCAAAAATAATCTTCCTGCCTTACTATTGGTGGTCTGAAAAAAAATAGGACTATTCCTGATATTTGGCAAAGTATTTTTTATTGATGATTCTCTGTTTGCCCTCACAACAACTCAATAATTATTAGCAATTAATGTAATAGATATAACATGAATATGCTATTTGAACAGATTCAGAGCGTTGGTGAAGAATCATATAGCTTGCTATCCCTTTTGTTAACTTTAGCAGATGATAAAGCTATTATGTCTAATTCTATATAAAGATTATCACTCATCAACATATAGGGAATTTGTAATAATATCACATTGGATAGTTGTATGTAGTACTAAATGTCATAATGTTATTTTATTTCTCAACATTTATATTAATTTGCTGCTGGGTCATTTTAGGGCTAGTGTTAATTTGCACTGTTTTGCAGAAAACCACTTTCTGGCTCATAGCCTACATATGTTCTATCCTTTATAAACCAGAGTTTTTGCAACAATTTTGTTACGGTTATATTATTAGATAAACCATGTCCCGGGTCTTAAGTATGTTTTGATTGATCACAAATAAGATTTTTTAGTAATACTACAAGCTAGAATACATAATCCTCTGCCAGTGTGCATAATAAAATTCTTGACCAATCACAGGTATTTTTCGTTATTTTATTGTGCATTCACTGCAGTATTGGTCTTAAAAAGCATTTTGAGTGGCATTAAAGTCTTAAGTCTTAAATTTAATTTCATCAAACCTGCAGACACCCTATTTTCACATAAGATGGATTTTACCTGGGAAAACTATGCTTTGTCATTCCTGGGATTCTTTGATGACAAAAAAGAGATTTTGACAAAGTACTATTTTTGTTTGTTCTCAATGTGTTATTCCCTCACTGTATTGCTATTGCTAAGTAGCTGCTAGCAAGCTAATGGCTTTCTTTACAAGGGGCACATGTGTACAAGCCACACCTCACATTATGACTTCAGTAGGGCCCTATGAAATCTGTTTTATTTTTTGCCCAATTCTGTGATTTCTGTTTTATTTCTTGTGATTCCACTTTTTAATTTCAAACCTCCATATAAACCCCCTGGGGCAGTAGTTCCCAAACATTTTTGGTAGCACCCATGGTAAGGGAACACTACCCAGGCAAAAGTGGTTTGCTCAACTACTTTTTTCACCCACCTGCAACTCAACAAATATTTTAACAGAAGATGCATTTCAAGCCCTCATGTGAGGCTAATTCATAGAGAATACTGCTGTACAGTTTAGGGGTCGACCGATGTATCGGTGCACAGATTAATCGGCCGATCTTTTGATTTTTTTTTCATAATCTGCATTGGCCAATATCAAGCCGATTAATAAGCAGGCGCATCTTGCGGGCAGCCTGGTCACCAGGACCTGGTGTTGTTGTTGTGGAACACGTGTACGATGCACGCAGCTCCTAGAGTCAATTACCAGCAGAGTGATTAGACCTCATCCAGTGACTAAGGAAGGAGCTGTTCATCTGCGAAAAACAGTAAGGATTAAATTCTTATAAATCCTATTTAATGAAAAATGTCGTTAGGCAAGGCAAGTTTATTTATATAGCACATTTCATACACAATGGCAATTCAATGTGCTTTACATAAACAGGAAAACACAAAAATTTAAAACAGATAAAATTAAAGCATTTAAAATAAAAGTGAAAAACAGTTAGAAAAATAGTACAGTTTAAGAAATAAAACAGATTGAACGAACATATAAAATATAGTGCAGTCAGT